>JAJMGC010000056.1:0-62036 GCA_030574995.1 Suhomyces maxii
TAGATGAAATTAAGTATCTAAGTAAAACCAAATTCCATCGTACTGGCAGTCGAAGTAGTTACCATAAGTTATTCGTCTATAGTAGGTTTGAAATAATAAACTATATAGTATGAATAATTCCGGTCACTGGTATGAATCATTTATTTCCGAGGGTATGAATATATCCGACTCGAGGTATGAAGTATAATAAAAAAGACTGTACAAAGATATTTCCGCCGAAAATTGGGTGCGCAATACATTTGTTAGGTGCATTAACAGACCGAGGTATCCAAGAAATTTTTAGGTTAAAGTTGAAGAAATATTAAATGAAATCTATAATATAAATTTTATAAAAAAACAGTTAAAAAAGGTGAATCTGTTGTAAGTCATAACTTATGACTTATGGGTTTCAATTGAGTCATCTCAATTTGGTATCATGATTCTTTTTTTCTGACTTATCATCTCCAACGCGGAATTTTATACTTGAACAGTTCAATATTTTTTTCTTATTTCACTCACTTCCTTTTTTGCGCATCTTCTTTAAGAAACATGCGCTTTGCGCTGTTACCAAAGTTTGCATTCCTAGAATCTTATAATCTCCATCCATGTTTTATAAAGACTACAAATTCTGCTTGTGAAACCTCAACGTTGATAGAGAATATTATTCATTTATAAACGGAAGGAATTTCTCACGTCAAATACCTTTCCTTTTGACTATGCTAGATACACAGATCTTACAGATACATCCGGATAATCGGGTGGGACTAACAGTCCGAAACTTAACTGTTAGGGTAGGAAAATCAAGTAATGATATTGAAAAAGAAGATCTTAGAGGGAAAAGAATCCTAGATGATGTTTCATTCGATTTAGCACAGGGTCAAATGCTTGCCATTATGGGTGGGTCAGGTAGTGGAAAAACCACCCTTTTAAACATGCTATCACAACGATTGAATGTGACTAATAAGAGTCTCCAGTTTGGTGGAATTGTCGAGTACACTAGAGGTCAAACTAATGATACAATCAAACATGCATATCTTCTTCAAACGGATATCTTTCTTCCTGGATTAACCGTATTCGAAACCCTTCAAACTCAGGCAGATTTGAGATTACCTCCATCCACAACTAAAGAAGAAAGATTAACATTAATCGAGTCACTTTTGGAAGTTTTGGAGTTGGTACCTATACGAGATGAAGTCGTCACTTCCTTTTCATCACATACATCTAATCTTTCAGGTGGTGAACAAAGAAGATTATCTATGGCTATTCAATTATTATCTAAACCATCAATTCTCTTTTTAGATGAACCAACTACTGGTCTTGATACCTCTTCCTCTTTAAAATTAACTAGAGTTTTGAAGAAACTTGCATCTCCTGAATACGGTATTACTGTCATCCTTTCGATTCATCAACCAAGACCCGAAATATCCATTTTATTCGATAAATTATGTTTACTTACAAGAGGTGGAAGACTAGTTTATTATGGTAATTTGGTTGATACTGCCTCCTATTTTAACAGCATGGGACTTATTCCTGATTCCGGTACCGAACAATATTCATCTTCATACATCGAATACATTATAGATTTATCTATCAAGGATACCACCTCAAAAACTCATGAGATTGCTACCATGGAACGCATTGATCGGTTAGTTGCCAACTGGAAAGCTTATGCTTCATATGAGCCTATAAAATTGCTGCATAAGGAGCAAAAACAACACTTTTACGATAACATCAAGCGTTTTGAAAGAGATGAAAAAGAACGTATATCATTTCTTACCGAGCTTATGGTTCTCACCAAGAGAACGTTTAAACTTACCTATAGAGATAAGGCATCTCTTATAGCCCTTAATCTTGGCTCCATATTGTTAGCTACTGCCACTGGCTGGATGTTCTTCAGTCCTGCCCGAGACTTGGCAGGTATCAGATCACTTACATCTGTTCTTTACGTTATGATGGAAGTCGTTGGTTTTTGTCCCATGTTCTTTGAACTTGAAAGATTATGGAGTGTTGATGGAATGTTCTTTTATAGAGAGTACGGTGAGCATTTCGTCAGTATTCCTGGGTTTTTGATATCTAGAAGATTAGGTAAGTTTTTATTGGAAGATTTACCAGTGGCGGTATTTTTCTCGTGTATCACTTACTTCATGTGGGGACTTAGACTTCAAAACAGTGATGGTGAAAGAGACTTGAGTTTCTTTGGAATTTATGTGGCTATCACCATATTAGTCAATCTTGTGGGAATGGCATCTTCTCTTTTTGTATTTGCTATTTCTAGTGATTTTTCTGTTTCTGCTTTGGTTTACAATGGATTCTATCAATTGCAAAATAGTGCTTGTGGTTATTTTGTTAATGCTGCAACTATGCCAGTTTATGTTCGTTGGACAAAATATATCACTTATTTCTGGTACGGCTTCGGAGCTTTGAGTGCTAACCAATTTTCTGACTGGATGGGTGAATGTCCTTATGAATCTGGTGATGCAAGATGTCAAGAATTTTCAGGTAATTTTAACTTGGAGACCTTGGGATTTCCAATTGGTTGGGTTGGTGAACCAATTGGAATTTTAGTAGCATGGTTTTTTGGATTCCAATTGATGACTTGGTTGGCATTGAAGTACATGAAGTTTAGTGTTGGAATAACCATAATCAAAAAGAATAGATTTGGTGGTGAGGAGGAAGAAGGAGGAAATGGTGATGGAAAAGAGAAGGTGGAAGAAAGTGAAGTCCTGGAAGCGTCTTCCCATGAATCAGTTACTCGGATTGTTTCCAGTCTGGAGTTGGATGGAAAGATTGATAGTGCTTCCCCAATTAATAACTCCCAAAAAATCGTCAGTAAAGATATTGGTTTAATTGCTGAATCTATAAATTTGCTGGTTGAACAGCGTAATATTTTAGGAAAGCCAGGAAACGAGAAAGTTTTGCTTTCTGACATCAATGCTTCGTTTTCTTCAAACATGGTCAATGTTATAATGGGACCATCTGGAAGTGGTAAAACCACATTGCTCAATTACATGTCCAATAGGCTTCCTAAATTCTCGTCGTTCAATTCCAGCGGAAACATCAAGATTAATAGTGTTCAATCGATTTCAACAGAGGAGCTTTCCAAAATATCCGCCTATGTTTCTCAACATGATAATTCCTTGATTGCCAATTTAACTGTTCGGGAAACGTTATATTTTCAGGCAAAATTAAGGTTTCCCTTCCATGAACATAAAAAAATTCCTCAGATAGTGGCTTCATTAATTAGACAAATTGGCCTTATTGACTGTGCTGATACCCTTGTTGGGTCTGAATTTACGAAAGGTATCAGTGGTGGTGAAAAGAGAAGGTTATCCATTGCAATTCAATTGTTAAGTAAGCCAAAAATTTTATTCCTTGATGAACCAACTTCAGGGTTAGATTCTACGAATGCAGTAAAAATTTTGAAACTCTTGGCCGATCTTGCCGTCACTAATTGTACTACGATTATTTTGACTATTCATCAACCACAACAAGATATGTTTTACAGTTTTGGATCTCTACTCTTATTAGCAAGAGGAGGTAGGGTAATTTATGATGGCTCCACTGAACAAGTGCCACACTATTTGAAAAGTATTGGTTTTGAAGTTCCTATTGGGGTTAACATTGCTGATTTCATGTTGGATCTTATTTCAATCAAGATCGATGAAGATGTTGAAACTAGTCAACAAAGGATAAATCATATGATATACCTGTGGAAATCTAGAAGAATAGTTAATTATCCTACCGTTTCTCAAAACAGTATAGATGTTGAAGAATACAAATTCAAAAAATCTTCAATATTTGTTACTTTCCCAACAATCACTAGAAGACAGTTAATTAACGCTTTGAGATCAAGAGATGTGTTGATTTCTAGAGCAGGTCAAACCCTCTTTTTAACAGTAATTCACACCCTCTTCTTCGCTCCTTTGAAGAATTCACAGGCAGGTATTGACAATAGATTGGGTTTGATTCAAGAAGCATTAAATTTGTACTATGTTGGTCTTATCAACAATATTACTCTTTATCCACTCGAAAGAGACATATTTTACCAAGAATATAGAGATGGTACTTATGGGGTTCTTGAGTTTAGTGGTTCATACTTCTTGAATGAAGCCCCGATTGAACTTGTATCCTGTTTATTTTTCAGTTGTTTAATTGTTTTTGCAGTGGGATTACCACGTAATGCTGGAATGTTCTTCGGAATGTTTTCCACCAGTGTGGTTTGTGTCATGTGTGGTGAATCATTGGGTATTATGGTTAACAGTTGCTTCAATCATATGGGGGTAGCCACTAACATTTTGACCAATACTGTCATTTTAGCAATTTTCATGGGTGGTACAATGTCAATTCATATGCCACCATTTTTCAAAGGAATTAACTATATCAGTCCTTTAAAATATGGTGTGGGTATTTGTGCTAAACTTGGTTTTGCAGATCAAAAATTCGATTGTGGTATTGAAGGATGTGTATTAAACTCAGGAAAACAAGTACTTGAAACTTATAATTTAGATATTAATTTGGGATCTTATTTTGCTGGCCTATTTGCGTGTTTGATAGTTTATAGAGCAATTGCCGTGTTTAGTATTTGGGCAAGAGTGAGATTTTTCACCTGAGATACTCATTTTTGCACCCATCATAATCTATTACTTTGGTTTCAATTTTTTGTCATTTTTATAATTATTGCATAATACAATAGATTAAGTGGTCAAAATGGCTACTTTTATTAGTTTAATTTTTTGTAAATCTTAATACCAACCATAGGTTACGATGTGAAAATCCTGACACATATCATATGATATTGCTGCAAAACAGAATTGCAAAAGAATATTCTCTACTTCGAAACACGTAGAGAATTGTAAACAATAGTGTAAGAGCTCAACATAGAGATCTTTATCATCAATCTGGAAGACGTAACTACGGAATCTTTTCCATCTAACATTTGATATTATCATGGGATTGTGATGTGATTAGATGTTATTTTCGAGACAAACATACTATGCCAAGCAGCACCATTTCCCGAAACAAATTATAATTTCGGACTTTCCCACTAAAACGAGAATAATACAATATGTCACCAAAATAACAGGTGGTTTATTTCAATTATCAAGTCACTAATTGTGTTTTTGTTTTCATGTGTAGATAGTTGTGTGCGACTCATGCAGGTCGTTATCTATGTCTGTGGTATATCGGAAATTTTTGTTCCGCAGAGATAACCAAAAATCAGTAGAGGTTGGACATCACACAGCAACCCACTCCAAGCCACCCGATAAACATCAACTATAGTTTGATTTGATAGTCAATATACCTAAAACGACACCCAATAGGAAAGTCGGGTTTTTGACCTAACAGGGCTGCAAGTGATGCTCCACCTACCTCACTAGTTTCTGTACCCTTTAAGTCACCCCACCACGCCCCCACTTGCGATGATTACGAGTCGCATCAGGATCCACGCTTTTCAGAGCAATTAATTGTAAGAATCCCTGTTATTATTGTTATTTTTTTTTTTTTTTGATATACCCAGAAACATCTCCCATTCGGACTTCTAGCCACCCAAGCCCCTTAAATTTTTTTCCCACTTTCCTTCATTTTGCACACATATTTTGGGGAGGGGGCGGCAACTTCTTCCCATGCACTGTAATGGTGGAGTTTCTACAAAATAAATTTATTGTATAGTGAAATCTTTTTGATTTGTTGACCTCCCCGATTCTAACACTATTTAAGTAATTGTGAACTCCCGAAATTCATTTCTTCCTATATAATTGTTAGTTGGTATATGAGTTATACGTATACTGTTAAGTGGTATGTATGATTAGATCAAGAGAATGTGGTAAACGAGGAAATCATTTAATTTCCTGTTTATCCCTAGAGATTAAAATGTGGTGAATAGCCAAAAAAAAAAAAAAAAAAAAAAACATAGGGAATATCAAATTCATAAAGGTTATCCCAATAAATTCGAATAATAACTAACTTCCAGGCCTCATGAAGCCTCCGATGTCCAAGTGACAGGTAATTTCGATAATTGGTCCAGAAGTTTCCATGCAAAGAAAGTTGATGGTGTTTTTGAACAAGAAATCAAGGTCGAATCCAAGCAAAAGCTTGTGTTCAAGTTCGTTGTGGACAGTGAATGGAAGTTAAGTGGTGATTACAAAACTCAATGGGATGATGGTGCTGAGAATAACTACGTTGATGATTCCGAATTGGTCGACATAACTGTTGTCAAGCCAGCTAAACCAGAAGTTGAAGCATCAAACGCCAAACCTTCACGTCCACTAGCAACTGAGGAAACTCCTGTTTCAATCCTAACTCAAGTCACCAGTGAACCTGCTCTTCCAGTTGCTGCTAAAAATGAGGGTCTCACTGAAAAACTGGCAATCGCAAATGTTGCAAATAGAAGTGCACCTAGTGAAATTAGATCTAACACTCCAGTTTCTGAACCAACCATTGAGTCTATAAAGACTGATGATGATCTCCTTTCTGACTTTGATGATTCGGTTGATGCTACTAGTTCTCCAAAGAAGCTCCAACCTCCAAAGACTTCTGAATCCTCTAGTCACCCTGATAGACTCACTAATGTGTCTACTGGTGAATCCTCATTCGCAGGTGTCTCTGTCTTAAGTTCAGAAAATGACTATCATGACATTGGTGGAGAAGATGATCACAACAATACAACCACTATTGATGAAGAACAATTTAATACCCCTACAAACTCTCTATTCAATTCAACTGTATTGACCAACCCTGAATCCAGTGGATCTCAAAGTAAATCTGGAGGTACCAGTACCCCAGATACTTCTATTGCTAACTTCAGCTCTAATTCCAGAAACAATTCATTTACTAAACCCAAACTTGTTTCGAACAATTCTGAATCTTCAATTTCTAACAATAAACCTACTGGTGGCTCTGTTGTTTTCAGTGGTCCTGGTGCATACCCAGTCAGTCCTAATAATGCCAGAAAAGAAGAAATTCCAGTTTCAAGAGAATCTGCTCGTGTTTCAGGAAGAAGAGAAAACTTGATATCTAGATTTAAGGGATTGTTCAAGTATTAATTGCTATTTATTTAATTCTATTTGAGATCTGATCTCGTAGAGGTTTCCATTGGAAGGTTTATACAATTCCTGCTGAAATGGTTTTTTTATAATTCATTTCTTTTGCTCCTTTGGTCTTTAATAAACCAGATTGGGTCTAATAAATTTAATAAGCAACTCATCAATTCAATTAACAAATGTAGAAATAATCAAGTATCAATCTTGGTCTTGGATGATGCCTTAAGTTGCCGTAGAAATAAAATAAGTGAATTGTTTTCAACTTTGCAATCAAACAAGTAAAATTGTCTTTGGTTCTGCTAGTTAAATACTCTACTACCAGATTAATTCCTACATTGAATTTTGATTGTGATTATCGTTCAATAATGCGTGTATTATACATCGAAAACAACTTTGTTTCCGTTTACTTCTTTCCCTTCTTCTTGTTCTTCTTCTTCTTTGAAGCGGAGGTTTCCACCACTGGAGTTTTTTCTTTAACTTCTTCCTTAGGAGCTTCTTCTTCAGGAGTTTCTTCGAACTTGTAATTACTCATTATACTGGCCAATCCAACCTTGTGAACGGCTTCTTCTTCATTATTGTCACCTTTAGTCTTAGTCACCACACTGACCCCCTTTGGACCAATAAATGTAAGGATTCTGGACAATTCTTTTATCTTGAAAGTGGTGTATTTGATGCATTTGCCAGATCTTGGCTCGAATAACTTGCTGCTCACTGAATGAGTGGCCCTGTTGGTCTTTTCCTTTGAGACTTTTCCATCTCTTTGTTTCTTATGAACATTGGTGTACGTTATGGATAAAGTGGTGGTGGATGGATATGCGGCTAATAACTCGGTGGCTGATCCAATGAATGAATCAAGATCTTTAACTTTTGGCATGCTGGTAGGTGACGTATGATCTGTTCTGTTTTGACTAGTCTAAAATGAACTTTCATATGGAGGTAACCTGCAGTTTCAACTCGAAAATTTTTGTTGATAAGTTTTACATGTTGGCTTAATCTGATTGCGGGTTAGCTTACCCATAAACAACAACTGTAAGTACCATAATTACTACAAAATGAAGAATTAAATATATCGTTGTCTTATATTTCTTGTTTTGCTTTATTTATTTTTTTGTTCTTTCCTTAGTTTCTTTTTTTACTTTACTATATATGTAAATTAACGGTACTTCATAGCAGGACCCTTTTCTCTTCTGGCCTCTAACTTAATTTGACGCTTACTTTTGGTAGTTGCTTGTTGTTGCTGTTGTTGTTCCTTTTCAACAGTGGAGGCTTTGTTCTTCTTCAAGAATGGAGCAGCGATTCCAAAAATTTTGTATCCTGCAAATCCTGGAATGGCCAAGTATAAGTACCACACATAGTTTGTTCCCAAAACGATCAATAGAATATCAATGATCCAAGTGACGTAAATGGTATCAAAAAAGTATTCGTAAAGACCTTCGCGGGTGATATCGTCACCAGGACGAACTAGCTTGGAGTTATGAGGATTGGCAGCATCAGCAGCATAAGTAGGACGTCCACTTTTTTCAATAAAGTACTCTAAACCAAATGCTGGAAGAGAAAAAATGATGTATGGCTTGAAGTTACTTGGTCTTCTAAACAAGAATAAGATGATGATGACAAGTGCATTTATAGCTAAAGAAAAAGTATGCAATTGCTTCAATGCCTCAGCATTGGTACTGGCCAATTTCTTGGTACTTTGAGAGGCCATTGTCACTAGTTTTAATGTAGTCTTTGGAAGTCTCTTCTCAAAATGTTCAACAGTAGATCTTGTGAGTATTGAGACTTTACTAGTTGGACATCAATAAACTGCAATATTCATAAAAGATTCTAACTTCTAACTTTACCAGTAACTACAACTATTAACAATTGGGACTTGGTCTGAAGTTTTAAAATACATTGGAGTTTATTTGAAGACATTAATATCCTACTATAAATTAAGTCTATAAATTGAGTTCGTAGAACATAATAATATCCACTTTTTTGGTTTTGAGAAAGTGGATTGAAATCTTTCACCAGGATTTTACTTGATGATTCGATTATTGAGTCTTCTTGGTTTCTTGTTTTGGAAGACTAATAACTGCCAAGTATTGGACGGCATTGGCCTTGACATTTCTATAAACTTCAATAATTCTTGGATCATTAAGTCTAAGGAGGAAATTGGTGGCTTGATTGTCTAGTTGTTCAACCACTGATTTGGTGTATGGATTAATGTCAAATCTCAATTTATTAAATACTAAAACCACGGCAAATACCACAAATTTAGTAAGGAATTGACTTAATTGTCTTCTCCATAAAAGTTGCAAAAAGAATGATGGAATTAATTGAATTGTGGTAAGACATAAAAGGATAATTTCAGCGTTGGCAGCAAGAACTAACGCTTGTTGATTATACTTCATGGTGAAATTATTAATCATAGAGTTGAAACGTTGCTGGCTGCTAATATCACGAATTATGATTGATAACAAGTTATTTTGAAAATAAGTCAAAGAATGGAATACTGCAAAGATAATAAACAGGTATAAACTACTAGAAATTATACCAATCTTAAAACTTGCCAAATAAAAGGTAAGTGCTAATATGAAATAATGAACATTTTCATCTCTAACAATAGCCTTTGTTGAAATATTTGAAAAGTTCAAACGTTTGAAATAAATTTGTTTGATGACAATGATATAAGTAATTAAGATCGATAATAAAGTAAAACGATAATGTCTTAATGAAAAAGTAGGAGCGAAAAAGACTACTGCTTGTAAGGCAAAATTGATCAAAGCAAACACATGGCCCAAGAACCAGTAGAATTGTTGAGTTCTCACCAACCTTAAAAGCTGCTGAGATGCGGGTTGTGCTCTAAAGTTGGAATTAGAAGCCATATTATAGTTGTAGATGTGTAAATAGTAAGAAACAGAAGTTTGGTCGCCACATTTAGATTTCGATGAGAGAAAAGGGGAAGCCTCACTCACATTCCCAGCCAGACGCGCATGGGTATTGCACGAGTTACTGATAAGATGACCATCCTCTAAGTGTGAAATAGCAACCAAATAGAAGATGGTTATAGTGGCTACGAAGCATTAAGTGTTTCTCCTTTAAGAGTTTTATGTACTGGCTTCTTTTTTCTCTACCTATGACTGCCAAATCTGAAATACTAATTAGTTTTGCTAGTTTCTCTTTCTAGAGATCTACGATTAGTATACACACCCGTAATATTTTTTAGAGCTCTTCATTGGATAATCATACACGATATCACAAACCAAGTAGAAGTAAGAATTGTCTATAAACACAGAGGGCATAAGCGAAAGGTACTAAATGTGCTTTTTCTTTTTGTTTTTTTTTTGTTTTTCACTTAATCAAAAGCTGGGTTGAAGCTCGTCTTAGCCTCCGTCTCGATTTTCTGAATCCCAGTGAATAGTTGAATCTGATAAATCATATTTTAATAACCTAGAAATTAATCAAAGCAATTGACCGGCCACTTCTCTACGTTCTCGTCTTCTGATTGAAACGGATCGCTTTTTAAGAAAGTCAAGAGGGTTCGTCTTTTTCGAGCAGCTGTTTCTTTGGTCCCACTGAGCTTCTAAATCACTATAAATTTCCATGAGGAGTTTATAGATTGGTCCATCGCGATCTCTTCTGTCTTCAAGAACTCGTATTTTGGTGGTCAAGATCTTTTGGAAAATAACAAGGTCCCTTGACTCAAGACTAATCAATAAAGATACGCGTGGTTCTTTTGCTAATTTAATCATGTCGTATTTGTCGCCCCGGACTATAACGGTAAATACCTCATTGGCATCTTCATGTAGACATGGAGGTAATTGGGAAGTTGGATAAACAAAAAAGTTTGGATATTTTGGATAAGTCAGATAGTTTGAAATTATCTTCTCGGGGATATGATTAGAGTATCCACTTTTTTCTGCCTTCTGAAGTTTTAAAGGAGAGTAGTTGGTATTTGAATCATATGGAGATTGAAGAAGCTTGTTAACTTCTGCTTCAAGCTCTAAAGAAATTGACCGGCTATCCCGAGACAAACTTTTAGTTAATTTTTCTAATTGTTCTTCCACAACCTTGTAAAAAGATTCATTTTCAAGACTTTGATTTCCCTTTATTCTCTTCATAATTTTTGATACAAGAGATCCTCTCTTCCCTAACACATTGTAATCATGGAGTGTGTGTTTAGAAACACCAATATTGGCGTCTTCTCTACTGACCCATGTACCAAATAAGCTACTGTCTATTGCTGGACTCTTTCGTTTCTTTTTGGCCTCAAACAGAATCATCATTAACTTGTGAGAAATTGCAAAAATTTCACAAATATAGAATTCAATAAATTATAATTGCAATTGTCAATACATTCTCATCTCCAGCCCATCATCCAACCAAACACGCCAAAGTAAGTTATATGTTACAATCTCTATTTGAGTATCTTTATTCAACATTACCCAGTAGATATTTCAATTCCTGGCCTAGTTTGCAATAACGTGTGGTTGGTTCACTGAGTCTTATTTTGCAACCAATGGTCGCAAAGAATCTCCTCAATGTATACCAAGTGCAAAAATACACCCCAAATTATTGGGGGTTCATATTACTCAGCACTTCCATAGTGAGATAGTCAGCGAATCGAGTTCGCTAGAGGTTTCTATGGTCAGAAGTGTTATTGTATTTACTCCATAGGATTTTACATGTTGCTGCCTAAAAAGTACCAACCTAGTTTAATATGATACTTAACTACAATGTGAAATATGCCTTCTGTAAGCCATTGTGGAAAAATCTCTGAATATATAACTTTAGTAGTATTTAAAGATGATCGTAGTCATTCTAGATTTCTGACAACAACTCTTAGATTCAATTTTAAGCACTTGAAGTCAGTTGAGATGCCCCTTTGTAAAAGTACCATGATACTTTTCATAAATAAATCGCCAAGCCCTACTCCATTGCCATATTTTTGTATAAAGTGAAAGGATACAATTGGCCAAAATATTGAATAAATCCTGGAGAGGGCTAAAGATATAAGCGATGCAAATTTTCATTAAATCAACCAATGGCCACGGGTTGACCCGCTTTCATACGGTCGATAACCTCATCATTGATATCACCAGAGGTTCCACAGATTGAACACTTTATCTTTTTTGAAAAGTAGAATGGTAACACTGGAATAAAAAATAAGGTGACAGTATTAATGGAACGGATCGCATATGCTGCTTGATTATGACAATGACCACAGTAGTTGGCAATTTGTCCAACTTCTGCTAATGGACTATTGAATTCTTTGACTAGGTGTTAGTGTTTTGGATAAGATGTGAGAGAAGAAGACGTGATTAGTCCCACAAGCAATAGTAAATGTTCCATATATGTTTGAACTAATCATTGAGCATTTAATTTGTAGTTCGTAAATTGATCCTGATACATACATCCAATTAAAAAGAAACAGAAATCCATGTTTATAAGATATGATATCTAATAAAAGTAGGGTGTATTCAAAGGATACTTGTGATGATCTCAAAGCCTCACAGCCAAGGAAAGTTTGCTTTCTCAAGTCATGTGTCAGATTAAAAAAGGAGAGGTCCCGTGATCTATTGTGACTCAAGACTAACCAGAGTTTGAACGTCAAGCACTGAAAATGGGGACCAGAAAATATGGGAGGTTAATTTTAAGGACAGTTTCTATGGCAACTCACTATGACCCCATTTGCATATATCACTGTAGTAACACCCGATAACCCCTTCCAGATATTCAAAAAACGCAAATTTACGAGATAATTAAGAACCTGGCTCAAATTGAAATCAACAAACTTATACACCTACGTATATTAGAAGCAAATTAACAACTTCTGTTCACACCTGTAAATAAAATAACTTACCATTTAAAAATGAATCTCTTGCCTTACTTTGGTATAGCATCATGCACACAATAGTATGGGTGAATAACGCCCACCCAAAACCCTTCTCTGGACGTGTATTCACCGATGTGCTCAGATAAGGCGCTGTAGTCGTGCCAAAGGCTGCGTCCAAAATCGTTCTTTAGATTCTCCAAGACCTGCAAATTAGCACCGAATCATTCACGTGTGTATCGAAACTACTGACCTTCAACAAATAGAGTTTAAACCTGTTGTTAGGTTATAGGGTTCACTTCACTTTAAATCCCTTTGCAAACTTCTCAAAAGTATTAGGACAAATACTTACAAAGTTTTAGAAAAAAGGCCCCAAAACCTTGTGTGCAATTTATCCGCCACTTGAAGCAACGAAGTTTAATAGAAAGACACCATGAAGTTCTCACATTCCTTACAGTTCAACGCTGTACCAGAATGGACTTCTAAGTACATAGCGTATACCACGCTCAAAAAGTTGATTTACTCGCTTCAAAGAGAGAATTTGAGGCAACAACTGAAAGGTGGAAGAACAGATGATGAAGATTTAGAAGCTGCCCACCTCATAAGTAATGACTATTCATCTATTTCTCAAAGAGAAGGCTCCGGAACCTCAGCCTCTGTTGTCTTTTTAGCAGCTCTAGATGCTGAATTAAAAAAGATTGATGATTTTTATCAAACTCAAGAAGAATTTGTCTATAAGACCATGGACGACTTGATAGTGGATATTGAGAATTTCGAAAAAGAATTGGATGGTACTTCCCACTTGGGTGGTAGCAGAAAGAACTCCGAGATAAACCTGTTTTCCTTGGATGAAACTGATGGTAACACCAGTGGTCCTGGGTACTTATCAAATACCACCGATGCAGAAACTCAAGCAGAAGACTTTGAATATGACGAAGGAGACGACGACGATATCGTAGCGTATGATCAAGAAAGCCGTGGAAGATCTAAAGGTGCTAGATTAACTAGAACCAAGTCCATCGACAATTACCTCAAGTCTCCAAGATCCCCAACCGTGTGGAACACTTTAAACAATGCTGACTCTAACAGAATGCCTCCACAATTAGTTCTTTTGTCTGAAACCCGTGTTATTTTACGTAAGAGAGTAATTGGGTCTTTTACCACTCTCTCTGAATTAAAATCCTTTATTGAATTGAATCAAACTGGTTTCAAGAAAGCATTAAAAAAGTTCGATAAGTCTTTAAATACAAATTTGAAAGGAGACTACTTGAACAAGTTACCGGTTGAAACCTACATTTTCCGTGATGCTACCATGACTACTTTGAAAGATCATATAGATTCCCTCATCAAGTTGTATGCATTGATTTGCAATCATGGAGATGATTTGGAAACTGCGAAAGCAGAATTATCTATCCACTTGAGAGAACACGTTGTTTGGGAAAGAAACACTGTATGGAGAGATATGATTGGTCTTGAACGTAAAACATATGCAGCAAATTCTACATTAATGAGCGGAGGTGGCCGTTTAGCAGGAGAAAAAGGAGATGGTAAAAAAGGAGATGGAAAACTTATGTCCAAATTTAATTTATCTTTAAGAAATCCAACCATTTTGAAATTGTTGGTAATTCTGATCATTACTATGTTATTGTTAAACTTTTCACCATTTGATGATAAAGCTCAAAATCATTGTTTCGCTTTAGTCATTTGTGCATCTTTATTATGGGCTACCGAAACTATTCCTTTGTTTGTCACCTCTCTTCTTATCCCTTTGTTGATTGTTTGTCTTGGTGTTTTGAAGAATACTGATGGCTCCTTGATGAATGCTGAAGAAGGCTCAAAATATATTTTATCAACCATGTGGAATTCTGTCATTTTACTATTATTGGGTGGTTTCACTTTAGCTGCTGCTTTATCTAAGTATCATATTGCTAAATTGATTTCCACTTGGATTTTATCAAAAGCAGGAACCAATCCTTCAATCGTTTTACTTACCATTATGTCTGTTGCCCTATTTGCATCTATGTGGGTTTCCAATGTTGCTGCTCCAGTCCTTTGTTTCTCCATTATCCAACCCTTATTACGTACCTTACCAAAAGGATCTCGTTTCATTAATGCTCTTATTTTAGGTATCGCTTTAGCATCTAATATTGGAGGAATGGCATCTCCAATCGCGCTGCCTCAAAACATGATTGCTATTGGAGCTATGGATCCTCAACCATCTTGGGGTCAATGGTTCGTAATTGCTATCCCAGTTTGTGTATTACTGTTGATTTTAATTTGGTTGTTCTTGTTGTTAACATTCCCTACGAAGAACACTCATCTTGTTCCAATTCGTACTATTGATGACAAGTTCTCCGGTGTCCAATGGTATATTGTTACTGTTTCTGCTGGTACAATCTTCTTGTGGTGTATCGCCTCTCGTTTACAAGGAATTTTTGGTGAAATGGGTATTATTGCTTTGATTCCTATCATCCTCTTCTTTGGTCCTGGTTTATTAAGTACTGAAGATTTCAATAATTATCCATGGAACATTGTGGTATTAGCTATGGGTGGTACAGCTCTTGGTAAAGCAGTCGCCTCCCTGGGTTTGTTGGCTACCATTGCAACTGAAATTCAAAAACAAGTGGAAGATTTCTCTTTGTTTGGAGTTACCCTTACCTTCGGTCTTTTGATTTT
The DNA here is from genome assembly GCA_030574995.1 of Suhomyces maxii. NCBI lineage: Eukaryota > Fungi > Ascomycota > Pichiomycetes > Serinales > Debaryomycetaceae > Suhomyces > Suhomyces maxii. The sequence continues at coordinate 15,511 of JAJMGC010000056.1, forward strand.
GATTATGGCTACTTTTGTTTCACATACTGTTGCTGCTCTTATTATTATTCCATTGGTTTCAGAAATTGGTAATCATATGCCAGACCCTCACCCTCGTTTATTAATTATGGCCAGTGCTTTACTTTGTTCTGCTGCTATGGGGTTGCCTACTTCTGGATTTCCAAATGTTACAGCCATTTGTATGACTGACGAATTTGGAAAGCCATACTTGACTGTAGGTACTTTTATCACCAGAGGTGTTCCAAGTTCTGTTATTGCATATGCTATTATTGTGTCTGTTGGATACGTGACCATGAGATTAATCAACTTTTAAAGAAACAAGGATTCAAGTTGAGTTTGATGGAGGAAGAAATTAATAAATTTTGCAATGGCATATACTCATATATATATTCCACACTTTATAACTCACTCATTCCTTTATTTTTTAATCTAATATACCTTGATAATAACATCATGATATCCATATATATATATATATATATATATATATATATTCTGTTTTATTTTCACTTTCATAGTATATACTTTTGAGGTCAAAATAAATTGTTTAGTCCCTTAATTCATTACATATGAAAAGCCTCTTATCAGATTGGTACTATACGCAGTACGATGTTCTTCTGCGGCTTCTTTGCGTCTTGGAATGTTCCATCCAAGACAATCTAAAAAATTTCTATCACGTCATAGCACCCCACTACACTTTTTTGTCGAAACCTCCGAATTTTAGTATCTCTAAATATTTTAGCAATGTTAACTGTTCTGCAGCATTACTTATCAACCTCATGTTCAACGCAACTACCCCCCACAACTTTTGACTGTATCAGCCTCAAAAAAATACTATTACGCCGGGAATCCTTACGCGTGATCTAAGCCACGCACTACTCTCCCCAAGTCTTTCCAGAGAAAGGCATTTCGCCGTATTAATCCGCCCCTCTGTCATTAACGGATTTGTTGGAATTTTCTCCTCTACTAAACTGATCCTTGTTGTGATTGTTTATGAGTCTCTGGTACTTAAAAACTCTCCTATACTCATCAAATTCGGAATCAGTTAATCCTTCTAATTCTGTTGCCCAATCTAGTTTATCATCATTACTAAGACAATTGTATAGTGCTTTACAACAATTGCCACTGATTAAGGATTTATTAACACAATTATTCCCACGGTCACTCCCTACTACTAAACAATTGGAACAGATTTTTAACCTGTCATATTCTCTACCATTAATTGCATCATTTACATTATCCTATTACATATTATCACCAACTTTACGTCCAAACCCACTCATGTTTTCTAAACGTCCTGATAAACATACCACAGGTCTTATCAATATGAGAAATGATTGCTTTGCCAATCTGTCCATGCAAGCATATTCGTCATTACCTGGCTTAACCGAGTATCTTAATAAGTTCTATTCCTCATTTAAGCAATTAAGAGCTTTTGTGAAGCAAAAGAATATTGATGTTTCAAAATTACCGAAACCGAAGAATAATACTAAGTTTAAGAATTCAAATAAATTCGATATTCAACTTCATACTTCATTGGCTATTATTGTCAAGAAATTACAAGATACTCAACTAACTTCGAGAACTGTTTCTGTCTGGACATTTTTACATAGTCTCGAAGACATCTTTAATGCAAAAATTTCTAGATCTCAGCACGATGCTCAAGAATTGACTCAGCTTATTAATGAAACGTTGGAATTTGAAAACTTGAAAATAAGAAATTATCATAAATACATCACTTCTAATTTGGCTAACTTAACGGGTATAAATAATGTTCCTTCACCTCAAGATTATGAAACCTTGGAACTGATTGAAATCCCCGAGTTTCCATTTTCAGGCTTAGTATTGAGTCAAATGCAATGTTTAACCTGTAATGGAGTTTCAAAACCTCTGTTTTCCCCGTTCTTGATGTTAACTCTCCATGCACCTGAAAAATTATCTACTGACGTTGAAACGTTGTTGAATGAAAATGAATCAGAATCAATTGAAGGATATCAATGTTTGAAATGTAGAATTCAGAAAATTGTCGAAGAAGAAAATAGAATTGGGGAATTAAATGATCCAAATCCACTCATTAAAGAAATTAAAGAACTCAATAAAGATAAAAAATTAGCAATAAATGAAGATTTAGCCCCAGAACTTGAAGAATTTATCAAAGTCTATAACAAAAATGGATGCGATATTTCAAAAGTCACTTCTACCGTGTTCAGAAAAACCCTGATTCTCAAACCACCCAAAATTTTTGGACTTCATCTTTCTAGATCTTCATTTAATGGTGTAGACATTACAAGAAACTCGTGCAGAGTTTCGTTCAAAGATCAGTTGGTTCTTTCTATTGGTAAAGAATATCATGAAGAGCTTCAAAAATTTCAAAGTGCTGCTGCTGCTGAGGCTGAAGCTGAAGCGGCTGGTTTGGTGGATGGCTCGGAAGCTGGAAGTGCTGGTGATACGTTACCAAATCACATTTTGACACACGATTTGAATGATATGGAAGACGAAGAAGTTCAACGTGAAGACTTTGATGAAAAAGGTGCTGAAGACTTTGATGATGATGCTGTTGATGAGAATACAGTGACTGAAAGTGAAGGGGGTACAACTGAAGGTGAAGGGGATTATGATACTAGTGATGAAGAAAATGATGTTATTTCTACTGCACATCAATCAGTCAATACTTCTGCTACATTGAAAGACAGTGCTGTTACAAGCAGTCGAGCCAGAAATTCTGACCTGTCAACATTAGCTGCCAAAACCCCCGAAACTTTGAATAACGCTCCTATAACTGAAGATCAAACTGACAACTTGAAAGAGCACTTCAAAAAATTTAAATTTAATGACAATGACGTTTATAAATACAGACTCAAAGCAGTTATCAAGCATCAAGGATCTCATACCCAAGGTCACTACGAATGTTACAAGCGTAAACCATTATTCGTGAAGGATAAAGACGGTACTATCTTCAAATTATCACCAGAAGTGTTTGATGAAATTAATGATGAACTCTTATATGATGCAGACGAAGGGAAACCATCAGAAAAAATTGAGATTAACGATGATAAAACTGAAGAGCATGACGCCTCCACTACCAGATTGAGAAAGTTATCTGTATCTCGTTCAAGTAGTGTGAAGAAAGATCGCGGTGGAAGAAATAGAGCACCATCAGTTGCTGGATCTTCCCAAGGACTCGATGCAAACGGAGATGGATTCCGTAGAAAATTCTCCAATATGATGGGTCGCCGTCCATCTGTTATTCAAGGACACCTTGACGAATCAAGCATTCAAGAAATCGTTCATTCGGGCACTCAAACTCCTGCTGAATTATTAGTTGATGAAATACAACCAGATGACTATTTCTCCAATGCATTAGCAAGTGGTGCTTTGGATAATATTGGCAAAGAAAGAAGGGAATCCAATGACAGTGCCAAGAAGGTTAAAATGAAGAAAATTCCTTCTGTGATCAAGAATCCGTTCTGGAGAATCAGTGACTCTCAAGTAACTGAGGTTTCCAAAGCATCTGTCTTATGTGAAACTTCAAGTGTCTATATGTTGTACTATGAAAGAGTCGATAGAAACCAGATAAAGGGACATTCATGAACATATACAAGTATATAGTATAGGTGCTCCTGTCCATTACGTTTAAATTTTAGTGAAGAAAATGCTATGTGAGTTATGTATAATCCTCAATTCAACAAACCCTCACGATTTCAGGTTCTCCGTCTGAATTGTAGGTCTAATAGGAGCTTATCTTCGGACTTAGATAAGGGTGAATCTACCAGCATGTTTAGAAATTATATATTACGAAAACAACTAAATGTCAGTACAAAGGTATTTGTTAAGAAACAAATTTGTTGCTGATAAGAGTAGAATTATAAATATCACCCTCGTAATTAATTAAACCAGTGGAAGGTACATCACAGTGCAAGTCAATCTTATCCTCGTATCCACAGATATAAGAGGGATTTTGAGTGAGGAACTTCATCTTTCCAAACGCCATCCATTGTGTCTTTGAAAATTTCTTTTCTGAGGAATTATAAATGGTTAACCGCCTGCTAGCATCAAACTCAACTAAGCTTGGTTTATAGAATAGTCTTACGCCTATATTCTTGGTTGAAGAACAAGTATGGGATCCAGAAAAAGATGACCCCCTAGAAGACTTAAACTTTAAAATCATAGCACCAATGACAGTAATCACCCCTGATGGACTATTTATCTCGTCTCCTTCAACAGACAAAGATAAACTCAAACTTATTTCATAAGAAATTCCAACAGAACCTTCTCCCTTTCCGTTCTTCTCTATTAGATGGAGACAAGGACTTGCAGGAATCATTACATCCACTATTGAAGATTGTGGTTCTTCTCCACTATATTCATAGAATTTAAAACTATCACCTTTCTTGAACCTTTTTTTCAATATTCTATCGTCAACATTCAATATATCTTGAGTATCAGGTACCAAAATAGAATTCGTGTCTTCAAAGTAAATGGATGATTTTGGTGATCGTTTTAAGACATGATTCATCTTCTTTGAGGTCAAGTCTTCTCTCCTTTTTAATCTGTATTGTATAACTGTTGGCTCATTATCAATCTTATTTTTCTGAGCTTGTATTAGGTAGTTATCAATATCCACATTCAAATTATCAGAAAAGTTTTCATTGAATCTATCTAAATCAATAGTGTCAGGAAAGTTGCCATCTAAGAAGACTTCTTCCCTAGTTGGAATAGCGGCTCCAAGTGTAGCTCCAATGTAAATAACGTTAGTTAGGAAATTAATTCTCATTTTTGGCTCACTTTTCTATTCTATGATACCTTCTGCGTTTTTATATTCACTAGCTCATTATGCTTGTTATCTTATCTGCTTATTTGCAGCCAAATCAAAAATCTTGAAATTTTTTTTTTTTTAATTATGCGTAAATGATATCAAATCAATTATGCCTAATTCCAATTACAGTAAACTACAGTATCTCTTAAGAATGGGGCCTCTCATCAGATGTTCTGGTTAGATTAATGGGTCTGTTCTATGTTGGCCCTGTATCATGAGGCAAAGATAACCATTACGTAATATGCGCCATCACATCAGATCGTCTCATCTATATCTAAAGCACTTTATTCATTAGACAACAACGTTACTTATAGATGAGGTCATTGGGTTTCTCTAGTTCAGTATATTCAAGATTACCATAATACCATTTATCGAAACAGATATATTTTAAAAAAAACTATGAGTGAGGAAGAAAAGCAGCCATCCTCCTTAAAGCTGAGTCTGACTCCGGCAGTTCCAGACAGAACAAAATCATTAAACATTCCTAGTTTTGATTCAAGACTAAGGAATCCGGCACATGTATCACGTCCAAATATTTCACGTTTATCCCGACCTGTACCAGCCTTTCCTTCACCCGATTCACCGCAAGTCGCATCAGGAGTATTAGCTCCTCCAAAAGGTCCTGTTAGACATAAAGTAGCATTAAAACCTGGCCATTCACCTTTAGACTGGGCTAATTTGAACAACAAGACTCCACGTTATATACTTCGTGGTGTGTCCCCCAATGCTCCACCTCCCCAATATGTGAAGATAACGAAAGATGAATTAAAGAAACATAAAACAGAAGAAGACTGTTGGACTTGCATCAATGGGAAAGTGTTTAATATCACTCCTTATATTAACTTTCATCCTGGAGGGGTTGAAGAGATCATGAAATGTGCAGGTAGAGATGGAACAACTTTATTCAACAAATATCATAGTTGGGTTAATGCAGACCGTATGTTGGAAAACTGCATGGTTGGAATTATCGTTTTCTCATGATGTGATAATTTATTTATGATTATAGATCTTTATTTATTGAATCCTAATAAAATCATTATCAATATATGCTCTTATCAATGACTACATTATCTAAATCCCAATCATGTGATTCGGTAGGTAATGATTCTACTAGCTGTTGTTGTAATCCAATTCCTATCAAAAAAGGTTTACTTTGCTTTCTCTTGTAATATGTATTCAAAAATTCATCATAGAATCCAGCCCCATGACCTAATCTTTGTTTCGTTTTAGTAAATGCAACCCCCGGTACAATAATTAAATCCAACTCCCCACCTTCTTGTTCTATTACATCTTTACCTTCTATTGGTTCAAGTAGCTTATATTTACCCTGAGGTTTCAAGTTCAAAACTTCCTGGAAACTTTTCACTTGTAACATCTCTAAGTGATTTGGTTTTCTATCATTCATTGCTGATTTTACACATCTTGGCAAATAAACTTGTTTTCCTGAATCGAAGCATTCCTTTATTATTGGTCCAGTTTGAACCTCCAGATGGGGCATATTCATATAAAGTGCGATTCTTTTAGCGTTGATGAATTGTTCATGTTCCTTCAACTTTGATAATATTGTTAAGGATTGACCTCGAAGTGATTCTTGAGATACATATACAAGCTTATCTTTAACTGTTTTCCTTAATTGATTCTTTGCATCTTTAAGTGCTAAAGACATGACTGTGGTAATATCTTACTGAATCAAGTATCTCGACAAACCTTTATCTAAAGTGTTTCCGAACATCTGCAAAAATATAATTGACTCTGACCTAGGAAATTCAAACTAAAAAATTCAAACTAAAAAATTCCAAATCTTGCGCAAACCCGGAATCGAACCGGGGGCCCAACGATGGCAACGTTGGATTTTACCACTAAACCATTTGCGCTTTATATTTATTGTTTTGTAGGTTCCCTGCCTTATTTAAGTAAGCCGATAGCAGTAGCGAACTATAGGAAATTAAGATAGTCTTGTTTATTGATAAAGTCTAACTAAGTATATTTACCCATATTTATACGTCCAATAATCCTTCGGAATATCAGACCACTTTTCGGGAGACCGGCACCGCTTCACGTAGGACCGGGTTGCTACAGTTATCATCGCTATAGCCATGCTGATCACGTGCGTCAACTTACAAAGCGAGAGATCTGAAAACAACTTTTATAAATGAATGTATCATAAGAATATATATGCTAAGTTCATTCTATACAACAATGAAGCTTCTCCTGTAAATCATTCTATTGAGATACTGAAATATGCTTTTCTAAAGTACCTTTAATAACGATCTCTAGTATTTGATTTGATATTGATTTATTATAATCTATAATTTGATTGATTAATCATGACCATTTTTTTCACTATCAAACTCATTAGGGTTTTCATAATTCTTCAATAACCTTTTGAAATTGACACTGTCAATCAAAAGATAGAATATGTATATAATGTTAATTTCCTAGAATAAATAATTCGCTAAAAACTAATGATATTTGTGTTTTTTGGATAGTTTAATACTCTATTAGGATTTATTTATTTATGCTCATATTTGATTCATATGCTCGTAATCACACAGTAAGATGCAGAGCAAAAGATATCTTAAGGAACTTATCAATAATCAGCTATATCAGGCTTTTAATACTCTTTGGAAAGCCAATTTCTTAGTTGAATTATGATTTTAAGTTACCTACCTCCTCTTATGTTTTTAGCCTAACTCATCCAACCTATTTTTCAGGCCCGAAAAAAAAAAACCAACGAGATCTTAGTCAGTACGAAATGGAAGAAGTGGCTAAAAAAGTCGAGGTCATCTCCATAAATGATAGAAAAGATGAGGTTGAAGAGGGTCCAATAGTTCCTCATGAAAGACAACTTGTGGATGGTGTTATCTCAATTTGGAAGGAAGATCCAAACACTGAATCATTAGGTGTTGGAAAATTACATGCTTTAGTTAGACAAAAATATCCAAACTGGTCTGTATCCGAAAAGAGAGTAAAAACACTGTTAAAGAAGTTTGGATTATTGCAATCCAATCAACAATTCACATATGCCAATGAAATAACATCCTTACCTACCCCAGATATCACTTTACCGAACAAAGTTCAAATTGTTATGACCAACAAGAGAGGAAAGGGGTTGTATGCTAAGAAAGATATTGCTAAAGGTGATCTAATTTGGGAAGAAAACCAATTGTTTTTTGTTCCTCCTCTACAGAACATTAATTTAGTCAAATCGGGTAAGGCTTGTTCCTATTGTGGATCCCTTCTTCAAGATACTAGATCATTATTGAGAGGTCTTGATTGTAATGTTTGCTCTGAAGTTTGGTGTTCCCAAGCATGTAAGCGTATCGACCAACACTTACATGGACACCTCAAGCATAATGTTTATAATCCAGGTAAGAAAAGTTCCAAACTTATCGATGCCAATGCATTTTTAGAATTTCAAGATTATTGTTTGGAAGAGCAATGGAATGCTTTATATGCAATTGCACTTATATATGCTAATGCTTTATATGATAAAAGTGGTGTAAAGGAAAAGCAATTCAGGGCAATGGCTCGAGTGTCTCAAGATATCAGATACAAGGCCTTGAACTCTTCTGCGGGTACATTTGATAGTCTTCTGGGAGGAGCTTTATTTGTCGAAGAACAACAAGAAACGTTGTGGAAAGAAGGGTATGAAAAATTCTTACGTGTTTTCCCAAGTGCAGCCTTAAAAGGAATTGACTACCGTGAGTTTCTTTACATGATGGGAACCTACAATATCAATAACTTGGACTCTTCAATCTATTTGATCCAATCTCATTTGAATCACAATTGTGATCCAAACACCTCAGTAGAATCACAACCTTTGCGTACATCTGGAATTAAGGTTTATGCTGTTAGAGATATAAAATCTGGTGAGGAATTGAATACAACCTATGTGAACCCTGCCCATCCTGTATTACAACGTCAACGTGAACTTAGAGTTAATTGGGGTTTCCTCTGTGCATGTAATAAGTGTAAAGCTGATTTACAGGCACAACATCGTAGAAAATCTTCTACTGGTCAGGCTGCTTCTAAATCTGATGTTCGAAAACTATTGGCTGAGACTTCCAAGGAACTTGGTGGTCAATCAATCGAGCTTGAAATCCCAACCGAAAAAGGTGAAAGAAGAAAGTCTGTTAGGTTTGATGAAAAAGTACTTGCAAAAGAAGCATGAATGTCACAAGATACTAAATTTAATTAGCTTTCAAATTCATAGAGACGATGAAACGTTTTAGATTATTCATAATCTGCATGTAGATATTTGGCTTGAAGTGTCTATTTAAACCTTCTCCGGATGGACATAATTATATAGTGCAATTCTTTGGGTTGAGAAATTACTTGTTGTAAACTGGAACAATTTACTCACCTGAAATTCACCTATTATTATAAGTATAAAATATAGTTGGTTCTCGTTGACTAAACACTACATTGAACATCTAACTACCTGGTTCTAGAGTACTATGTAGTTCTTGAGTTTATTCCGGTAATTTGCACTTGGTTTGATACTGTACATTCCGAACCGGACTAAAAATCAAATCTATTGAAATTTTCTGAGATCAAAAGAAATACTTGAGAAAATAGAACTCCTTAAGGGAATAGTTAACTTCAGCAATAAGATCTGTATAAGATACAAGCGATTTCAAATTGCTCTACATTCAAGGTATCAACTATTGGATTAACTCGACAAATTTACACACTCGTTTAACTCCACGGAATACTTACCAACTAAAGAAGAAAAACCAAAGATGGATAGATACGAGAATAACTACTTAAACGACGATTTACTGCTACAATCAGGTTCTGTTCCGACGCAGAATGTTGTTGATGAAGCAGAACTATTGGCAGCTCAAGCTGCTGCCGAAGCGGCTGCTGCTCAACAACAGCAACAACCTGGTGGGGCTTTCAATAATGTTGGTCAAGGTTTAACCGGTAAGTTTCGTGATACGATGATGCAATATTGGCAAGAAACAATTAATCTGATAGAACATGATGATCACGACTTCAAAAACCATCAGTTACCATTGGCACGAATCAAGAAAGTGATGAAGACTGACGAAGATGTCCGTATGATTAGTGCTGAAGCACCAATTTTGTTTGCCAAGGGTTGTGATGTCTTTATCACAGAGCTTACTATGAGAGCATGGATACATGCTGAAGAAAATAAACGTAGGACTCTTCAAAAATCAGATATTGCTGCTGCTCTTACAAAGAGTGACATGTTTGACTTTTTGATTGATGTTGTACCCAGAGAAGAAGATAAGCCAAAGAAATATCCTGGTGCTAGAACTTATATGGGACAACCACCTTCTCAATTACCACAACCTCATCTTCAACAGCCTCACCAACAAGCTTCACAGCAAACACAACACCCACAATCTCACCAAGTACAGGGTGTTCAACAAGAGCAAGGGTCAGGGAATGAGAACAAAGAAGATGGCGAATTAGAAATGAAACAGGAAAGTGAAGTTCTTTTACAACAGCAATTATTACAGCAACAAATGCTTCAACAACAATTATTACAAAAGGATGAAAATGAAAATATTCCTATTAATAATGGTATGAACAACCTTCCAGCTCAAAATTATCAATCATATCCAAATTACCAACAAGGCTACCAAGGAAACTTCTAATTAATGTGGAAATTTTGACGATACTCACGCAAATAACTTCCTTGACTATGAAAGCAAATGGTCAGAACTATTTGTAATTCACTTCCTTTTTGTTACCGTTTTGTTATCATCTAAATTTAAATTATGTGTCTGGGGTCCCTGTTCCTGATTCATCACACACGATTCCCTCGTTAAAATTGATGTATCAATTGTTTCATATTATTTTGTTTGAAATACTAATTTCTTGTATTTGTCATATACATTGTATGTTATCTTATAACTCTATGTAATGTTCTACCTCATATACTCACGATTCAGATTATCAAATTTTATTTTTTATGCCATCGTTATCTATTCTGCAGTTTTTCAAATTGTTTAATATTCTTTGGCAAGAGCTATTATTTCAATACCATACTTTCGAAATTTTTTCTTCACGGATGGTATTTTACTTTTAGATCATTAGCTCTAAGTCGACTACATTTAGTATATTTAACTTACACCTGATTTATTGCTCCCAATCTGGGAATTTATTACAGTAAGGATATAATTTTCTGCTATCAACAGTGGTGGTGTAATTATTGTAGAATCTGGTAGACACGATTTTGGTCACGTGATGACAACCCCATACCCGCTTGACTCCGATTAATCAAACATCAAAAACCGCAATAGTACCAATTTGGTTTGAGCCATTGAGAAGCATCTTTCAAATAATATTTGGCGATTATTGCGTCCTACCATATACATCATAAAACTATATTATTATTGCGATCATTCTTCTTCATTAGCAATCTCGGACTGAATTATCGTATTTCCCCACAATAGATTTACCCTAATCCAAGGTCAGATTTAGTATATAAAATCCATGTTTGCAAGGCTTATAACTCGGACTTACTTTCGTAACATACCAAGGAATCCATCGCATCTCCTTCATAAAACGATTGGAACTTCGAAGATGACGCTTATAACTATTTCTCAATCTTTGGATGAGTCTTACTACAAGCACAAGATTATCCCTGATGTTGTTGATAAGTTCGAAACACAGGGTCTATTGACCATAGAATATGACAGAGATCAGGTAGCATTAGGTAACACATTATCAGTCGCCAATACTCAACAAAAACCGGTAATTCAATTTACCCCTAACCTGCCAAATCAGGATGGTCATATAGAGGGAATCAGTGATAGTGATAGGCTCATTCTAGTTTTGACTGATCCTGATGCTCCATCTAATAAAGATCATAAGTGGTCAGAATATGCGCATTGGTTGATAACTGACTTGCAGCTCAAATCAGGAAAGGACGAATCAAGTCATATATTAGATTTTACAAACGGAAACGAGAAATTAGAATATCAAGGACCAGCCCCACCTCCTGGAACTGGAAAGCACCGTTACGTATTTTTGCTATACAAGCAGGACCCTCTGGCTAAACTGTTGAGTGCACCATCCGGTAGACCCACTTGGGGTACTGGAACTCCTAGTAGTGGGGTCAGAGATTGGATTGCAAAGAATGCACCTGATCTGAAATTATTGGGTGTAAATTTCTTCTATGCCCAGAATGAGGATCAGTAAACTCATTTTTGAAAGTGTAAATTGATTAGTTTTCAGTTCAACACATTTAAAACTTTTATATTGATGTAATAAACAGTCACTTATTTCTTAAAAAGCTGTAATCCATGGGACTTATCACAAGGCCTTTACCTTTATGTGCACCCCGATAGATGGTTTCTATTATATCAATCATTTCCTGTTTACTACCAATAGTGAAGTTAAGTTTATTATTATTCCCGGTACCAAAGTCACACATCATATGCTTATTCCGATAAAAAAACATAACAGTACATGGATCTTCATCTAGCTCATACATCTGATTGAAGTCATTCACTTCATCAATGTTGCATAGGTAAATTGAGGCAAAGTTTTTAACCTTTTCCAGTATTTGATATAGTATTTCGTCCATAAGCATTGTTTCGGTTTCATTTTCTAGTCCAAACCTAATTACTACTAAACGATCATCTTCTGAAAGAATAGCTTGATCCACATGCCATCCTGTATCCAAATGAGGCAAAAATACTGAACCCATTGTAACTGTTGATAAAAATCACTAGTAACAAAGATCATCACCATCATTTGATGGTGGTAAGTGCACGACAAAAGTGGTGACTGATAGGAAAGTAATAACCTATGGACATTTAGCTTTTTGAATTGCAGCTTCTGATGGCCTTATAAAGTATCTTTACTAATCTCGGAAGATATTTTAGACTCAATTATCAAAGTTAATTGTTTTATAACGATTGTAAAGATTAAATAAGCTATTGAGAAATTCATGTAGTAAAAGAATATCTTTCAATTTTAATGGATCTAAATAATGTACTTTGCCCCGAAATACCCATTCGTTATATGGGTTATATAGGTATATTCTAGTGCACCAAATATTCTATAATATTATTGTATAAGTTTTCATTTAATTACTTTCTATTCTCTGATCTTTTAAACTGCTCATATGTCTATTTGTACACTTATTTTGCACCCATTTAACCTCAATGCGAAAAAAAATCACTTAGGAAGGACAAACCCACAAATCTTGTTTCCTTCACAAATATGGATAAGTCTTCTAATGATATCGTTTGTCGTGATGACTGGGAATGTCGTATGCATGAAAATATCAAGGATGAAGTTATTGACCAGAAAATTCCACCAACAATTCTGAAACATCAACTAGTAACTTCTGGTATCCCTTCTAGCCTTATCTCTTTAAAATGTTGCTGTCAAAAGCTTCTTTTTAAACACATAATACAGGCTAATTTTTTAAAACTGAGTTATTATACTTCTTTCTATTATAAATGGAACTTGTGGACACTTGAAAGTGAGGGTAACGGTACCAAGTTGACTCTTGGTCCTTTTATCGAGAATGAGGAAGATTTAAGGAAAGTCTATAAATCAGAGTTGAAAAGACAGAAGGTGATCCAGGATAAAATACTCATCTTTAGACTGGGAATGGTTCCCTTAAAGACTAGATTGTCAAATGGATATACATTGGAAATCAAAATAACTGATACAGCACTTCTTCATGGTGACATTATGCTACCAATAATTGAAAGTATTTTAAGCAACAAAGTGTACTATCAAGCTGAAATGATTAATAGTATGTGTTATGAGCCAAAATCTTAATTTGACTAACATTTAGTATCAATTTGTGGCATATCTACGGAACAGTTACCTGATTATGCTATCTTAACAATATGGATACATCCTTTCCAAGTTTTTGAGATAAATAGTAACCGTTTCATTATTGAACAATCAATCAAGCTCATTGGTATTCTAAGATTGATTTCAGCTGATTTGGGCCTTTCGCTTAACAAAGTCGTCATAATGCAAAATAAGAATTTGTCAACCACAATTATTGAAACAAACTAAGGTTGTATTAAAGCAAAAATATAAAAGATAATGAAGGATGCGAGGTTCGAACTCGCGCGGACACTGTCCAGTAGATCTTAAGTCTACCGCCTTAGACCACTCGGCCAACCCTCCATTAAAGGTTGCCACCACTTGCCTTCTGATAGAGTAGTAACATTAGAAATATCTATAAAGAGTACATCAAATGAGTAAGAATTATATTGAATCTGTAGTTAAATAGCTCTTCTTTGGTATAATACTTAAACATGATCAAAAAAAAATTGAGAAATTTTGCAAATTATCGTATTTCTACAGGATAAGAATGTTTCAAACTGCCTCATACATAATTCAAAATATTAATAACATTTTATTTTTTTGAGTTCTATAGACCTCATAACAGTAAACATTTAGAAAGAAGGTTTTTGAAAGATAGTTTGCAATTGATTCACTATTCCAAATTTATTGACTATTATATTCTAGAAAAGACAGTTTTCTTCTTAAAAAATGAAGAAAAAGTTGACCCGTCACTATTGAAGTGCCTGAATGAGGTCCTCTATCAAGTCTTCGACATTTTCTACACCAATGCTCACTCTTAAGAGTGAAGTACTAACTCTTGGGTCACTCAAGGCTCTCCACTCTATAAGACTTTCGACACCACCCAAAGAGGTTGCATGATGGAAATATTTCAATTTAGAAGGGAATTCTCTCGCACTTTGCTCATCAATCAAAGTTATTGTAAAAACAGGTGAGTTCCCTCTTGGCATTTGGTTTTCGATGTAAGACTCATTTTGTAATGATCCATGTTTAATCTCCCTCAACTTTGAAAAGCGCTCTTTATTTTTCAGCAAGAATTGAACAATTTTTGTTGCATTTTCAGATTGTCGAAGTACCCTCAATTCTAAAGTTCTCAAACTTCTTAATAACAAGGATGATTCCAAAGAAGGAATTATGGTACCTAAATATAATCTATCGTTGAATAGCTTGTTTCTCACCTCTATTGACTTTGTTATCAAAAATCCTGCTAATAGATCACTATGACCTCCGAAGAACTTCGTAGCAGAATGCATAACCATATCAGCACCAAAGTCAAAAGGGTCCTGTAAAGGTGGGGGAGCAAAAGTAGAGTCAACCAAAAGATAAGCACCTCTGTTGTGCACTCTATCAGCATAGTGCTGAATGTCAAAGCAAGTCCCATCTGGATTGACTGGGGTTTCTAGAAGAACCAAGTCTCCTTCGTTTAATTGATTGTAATCATCATCAAGACCAATTTGCTTTAGACCATTATTTCTGGTAAAAATATCTGCAATTCCTACACTTCCATGGTAAACTTTACCCAATCCCAATACTTTAGGGTTGAAATACGTCAAAGCTGCATAAAATGCACTTAGTCCAGAAGAATATGCAACGACATACCCATTGGTGACTGAACCCACGCTAACTTCAACCTGTTGTGCATTTGGATGGTTTAATCTTGAATAATAGAAGCCTGTGCTATTCAACTGTTCATAAGAATTATGATCTGCATATTTCTTAAGCTTTTGTGGATCTGCATCATATTTAAAGGTAGTAGATATGTTTATTGGTGATACAACATCTGAAACTCGGAATTTGAGATCAGCTTCATGGATAAGCTTGGTTGATAGTCCTACCATGGCTGATTGTTACGTAAATGCTTGAATATTTTGAAGAGGCCCATTAGAATTGTGGAGCTAATCAATTTAGAAATCACTAGGTCTCACGTGGTGCCCTTATATCTTAGTCTCGCAGGGCTCCTAACCATTTGATTTTATTTGCAACCAAAAATATAGCAATACGATTCCGGGAAAAAATCAAACCATTTTAGCTAAATTTGTTTATGAACTCTACTCAGTGTTTCTGAGAATTATTGTTCATCATGCACCCCACTGAGTTGGCCATATTATGGTAAACAGGACTGTAGCATATGTAGTTTTGGAATATTATTGCAATTTTTTACAAATTGTTAGATGTTGATCATGCTGCAAAAAAATGAGACCACTGAAATGGCTCTCGTGAGACTTAATAAAATTGAAGCCAGAAGGGAACCTTTATCCGACGAGATAAGGGCGACAACTAATTTAATGAATCTATTCAAAAAATGAAAAAGTACCATGTGACAATGCTCAAAGTTAAATGAAAAGCCATAATAAAAAATTAGATCTGCATCGCTCCGTAACATGATGTCAAAAAAAGACATGTTGTATACAATGCGAACTTAGCATATATAAGGAATCGTGTTTGATGAGCGCTTACGTTATATAGACAAAGGAAGTCTAGATTGACAGTGGGATTCGGGGGAACGAGAACAGTTGGTAACTGGGAATCAGGATGACCCAACGGATTTGTATGTGAGGTTACTAACTGGATGGAACGGAAGTTCCATTCAAAAGGCCAAACTGAGGCCTAACACCTCTATCAGAGGAAAATATATATAACTTAGCTTGTAGCCAATTAGAACATAAATAAACAAAGTAATAAATGTTCAGTAAGTTTTAGTATGTCACTACAATTATTGGAATAGAAATCTAAATCTACAATATTTTACAGTGTTCCTGTCTGCCTTCAGCCAGCAGCTCAGTAGCGGTAACACGTAGGAACACCTTACACTTAATTTAGCTTAAAATATTGATAATGTCTAACTCACAGTATTAAATATTATTGAGTAGTCCATCGAATCCCATAGGTTACAGAGCAATATATCTAATAACATCATTGAAACAGATTGGTCTTTGGTTCTTAAGATTAGATAATAGTTTAGATAATAATAGACCTTAAAGTATTAATAATTATTTTAACTACATCAGAATACTCAGTAGCGACTTATAAATATGGAAACGACTTTTATAGTTTAAATCTTTATATTTTCTTTATAAAACAATAATCAAGGTAAACTATTACTCAGTCTGCAAACTAGTCTAAGAATCGATTAACCGTTTTAAGAAGAAACATATATGCTTAGTTATATTATTTGAAATTGCAAACTTTTCACAACTCGTCCATAACCCTTGCTATAAATATTGTAGGTTATAAACCTTTGTCACTATAGTCCCGGGATACTTATCTAGTAACGTGGTCATACTCGTGACTATATTGCATGTAGCAAGGTCTCTAAGGTAGTTCCGTTACAATCATCTGCAAAGGTATAGAGTGGACATCACGAGGATATCATGGAAGTGGACACGAGGTATGTTGGCAAAGGACTAGAAGTTTAGAGTTACAATAGAGGCGTTAGAAGCTAGGGGTTACTAAGCCTCAACCTTTTGATTAATTATATTTATATATGCCAAAGGGAACAAGAGTATCTTCTTGGATCATTATTGTTATTACTTAGTAGTTTCCTTTCTATATTGTTATTTGGTTACTGTGCGTATCTTAGTCTTAACTAACACAACATTAATATATATTGTCAGAGATACTATTCTTTACGTAATAACTTATCAATTAAACTTTAATCTAAACAAGAGCTTTCTATATCCTAATAACCCTAGGTATTACGGAACCTGGTCTATCAAATCCTTTACAATCATCAAAAAATGGAGGGTTGGCCGAGTGGTCTAAGGCGGTAGACTTAAGATCTACTGGACAGTGTCCGCGCGAGTTCGAACCTCGCATCCTTCATTATTTTTTGAATTGTAATAAAATTAAACTCACGCGACCAATTACCAATTTAAGTGTGACTGATTTGGTAGATGTGCATTTCCGTCTCATCTTTGATGGAAATCTTGGTGAGGGGTATGAAGAAGGTAAAATATTCTTAAAAATTAACACATTTTATTTATACATAATATTTATTGAAATGAACAGACACCTTCAAATATAGATAAAAATTAACACGGCTCGTTTGTTAGATAATTAATTTGAGGAATTGAATTAGACAGGAATCAACCGACTAAGAGAACAACCATAAACTGCGATACATTGTTAAAATAGAAAATATTCCAATATTCCACATGTATAACCTATTAATACCTATCCAAGGGTATGAGCTTAGATAGATTGTTTAGATTCAGTTTCAATGCTGACGACCTTTTCAGTCTTCTTAGTGACACTTGTATCATCTTCAGATTCTTCAACAATAGTTGCATCACCCAATTGTCTGATATCGAAACCATTCTTTTGCAAGTATTCAACAAACTCTTCATCTTCCTTATTGATAGCATCTTGGCCAACTGATGGGCAGAATAATAAAGTAATAACACCGGAGAAGACACACAATGCAGAAGAGATGTAGAAAGGCATTTGATCACCTCTATCGGTCCCTGCTTTAGCAGTATTCTTAATAATAACTGGGAAGACCCAAGTACCGACGAAACCACCGATTTTACCAATTGCAGCAGCAATACCATAGTATTGACCTCTAATCGGGGTAGCACTAGTCTTGGATGCCAATAAACCAATGTTATTACCTGGACCGAATTCACCTAATGTAGTGAAAATACCATAAACAACAACGAATCCTCCAACATGATGTTTCAAGTGAGGATAAAGACCAGCCATGATGAATCCAACAACAGCTTGTGCTATCACACCAACACCGAGAGTCAAACGTGGACCAAAGTAATCTGCAGAAATTGCACCTAAGAAAGTACCTGGAATATAGAAGACAGTAAGAACAACATTCCAGCCAAAGGTCTTGTAAATATCACCATCAGGGATAATCTTGGAAAGAATAAATGTGGAGTAAATACCGAATGCATAAGCAGAGAAATCATAGATAAACCAAACCAATGAAATGATGGTTAATCTAAACCAGTAGAATTTGACGACTAACAAGACAGGGAACTTCTGAATGTTTTTCATGTGAAGTTTCTGGAAAGAACCTGAATCCTTCATTTTCAATCTCATGAAGAATAAAGAGATTGGAGGAATAGCACCCAAACCAAGAGTCAATCTCCAGACAGCATTTAAATGACGGTGAGAAAAGATCCAAAGTAAGACCAAAGGAACAAAAGAACTGATAATGAAACCCAAATCAATCATAGAGTTGGTAAACCAAGCGAAATAACGATTTCTGTGACCAGCAGGTAACATGTTTGCAAATTCAGAAGCCATGACGGAAGCAGTAGGGTATTCGGCACCAATGGCAATACCTAAGAAGAATCTGAAAGTAACCAAAGCTGCAAATAAACCACCAGGACCAGCAGCACTCCAAGTACCAACAGCAGTAAGAAGAGCAAAAACAATCATCATGATGTTAGCAACCATCATACCACCTTTTCTTGCAATTCTATCGGAAATGTACCCAAAGGACAATTGACCAATAACTGTACCAGCAAAAGCGATGGACGAGACATTAGAAATTGCATTACTTTTACCATAGTCCTTTGGATAGAGTTGTTTTAAACAATAGGATACAGTACCAATAGAATTATTAACGTAACCATCTGAAAACAAACCTGCACCAGCAATGAAAGCAGGCCACAAGTTTTTCACTTGTACTTTTTGAGGTGTTTCAAAACCTTCAGGTTGATTGTCATCTTGGACAAGATGTTCTTGTTTCTTTCCTAAAGTCACTTCATTTGGTATGTGTTTAGTCCAACCAAAAATCAAGTCGTTGAAACTTCTAGGGAGATCTCTCGAAGCCATTTTGAATTTAGTTTCTTCTTTATTGAGTTTTTCACTTTCGAGTATCAAAAATAAACTTCCAAATTGTAACAACAAAATTTCAAAAGTTACGAACCGATCCTTTTAAATAACAGGCTCAAACAAGAAGTTTTATTTTGGCGCACTGTGGGAGAACTGAAGATCCCACGGTCTTTGGCACTTTTTATATTGGATTGGTTATCTGCACTTATCTGCATACCTGCACATAATTTTCCATTAACGGATATATTAATGAACGGCAACAATACCAAGAAATTGATAAGAAAATATAAAGCATCTGATTCTCATTATGTCAAATTTGATTTCCTTCTCATATGTTGTCACACCAAGCTTCCGGGTGTAAAGTATAAGATCAGATACTTTATTGTAAATCCCATTAGACTGAAGTCTGTCTGATACTCCCAACATGACATATTGAATGAACGTGGGTCAGACGCACGTGGCCTATTCCCCAAAAAAAGGGTATTCCCAAAAAAGGGTATTCTTTATGGCAATTGGAGTCAAACATTTCGCCAATCAAAAACGCACAGAATCTGCATCAACCCTGTAAACCAGACTCTATATTAATGCTTATATGAAGGCTCTTGTGTGACCCATATGGTGCACGCCAACTCAATTGGTATTACTAAAGATTGTCGATGATACTTTTTCAACATTGATGATCCCCACACTTCATACGGCACGTATATACTTTTTTTTTAATCTTACTAATATAGAATTTACTTTCCTTCTCCTCACTAGTTCCCCAAATCTCCCAAATTACTTCCGCACGTCCAGACAATTACAAGGTTTTATTGTTATATTGAGAATAAACCAAGGAACGTCAATGTCACCAGCCCTGTCTACTAGGAACGATGCGCCCATGTGTCTCGCTTAAACTACGAATACTTCATTTATAAGATCGTTCCATTTTTTTTCTAATTGTCACTCCACGTGTATGTATTAATAGTCACACATCTTCTCTTGGATCTAATGAGTCTTCTTGTTGTAAGGAACTTCAATAATAGATGAAAATAACAAATTTTACTCTTACGATTTATTCCTTGCATGAACTAAAAAAAGGAAATACAAGAAAAGAAACAAAAAAAGAAACAGTTCAATTCCGCTATCTTTAATTTCGTTTATCAGCCCTCGTATATTGAATAAAACTATCTCCATTCAATCGCCCAATTCAATTTTTCCCCAGCTTTAAATGGCACAACTCTTAAACCTTGGCCATTTGAAATAGTTTCTGGAACAGTAATTTCTCTTTTAACTAAAAAGGTTCTTTGTGAAGTCTTATTCACATTTTTCAAGCGATAAAAGCTAATACCATGTTTTCCCACAAAATCTGGTAAATTTTCAAGCTTATTTTGTTGTTCAAATACTTCAGCAACATAACTAATAACATGGCTCTGAGTATATACGCCAGCACAGACACCTACGTGTGTACTCTTGGCTTCAACTGGATGAGGAGCTGAGTCTGATCCAAAGAAGAACCATCTCTCTCCACTTGTGGCAGCATCCACTAAGGCCCTCATATCTCTAGGAAGTTTTGCAACTGGTTTACAGAAGTTAATAGGATTTCCAGCCCAATTATCGACCGTCAATGACAAATGATGTGCTGTGATAGTTCCAGCAACGAACACCTCATCCAGAGGCTGTGTATTTTTGTTCAAATCACGGATCAATTCAATAGCTTCTTTGGTGGTACAGTGTTCCAAAACAATTTTAAGTTTTGGAAAATCTTCATGTAGTTTTCTAAGGGCTGGCAAAAATTTTGGCTCTGCATTCATGACATGGATATCATCATTCTCATCATTTGATTCTTTCTTGACAGCTGGTTTTTCACCATGAATATTCAAAATCAAGTTTTCTTCTTGCATTACCATGAAGATAGGATAAAAGGCAGAAAAATCATTAGGATCAACTCCATATTTAGAATTTGTAGTTACGCCTGCTGGGTAACACTTGATACCATGAATATATCCTTTTTGAGCCGCCTCTCTTACTAAATCTTCAGTCAACTCTTTTGATAAATAGAATGACATCAAGAACTTGGTTTTAGGGCTGAGTCTTTCTAAATTATCACGGTATTCTGATACCCTCTTTATGGAGGTAACTGGTGGAACTAGGTTTGGCATCACATAAGCAATAGAGATACCACCTTCGTGTACGGTAGGTGTAATCAATTCCATCATTTCACCCTCTCTTAAATGGACGTGCATGTCAGCAGTCACCCCCAAATCTATTTCTCGACTCATGATTGTGTTCTTGGTTAGAAAGTTCTTTTTATCTTGAAGAACTTTTTTTTTCGATTATTTATTTTCAGTATCCAATACAACTGCGAAATTATCCACGCGAAATGATATTGATCGTATTAGCCTAGACATACCTATTGTGTATTGCAGTGGGTAATTTTTACCCACGAATAATAAAAATCTATAAAAATATTGACGTCTTTAGTTTTTCTGAATTAAATTAAAAGAATGCAGTATGGCTTCGCCTTTCAATGATCTACATCACTTTCAATTTGAAAAATATGGATTGCAATCATGCAATCGCTTTAGAGCTTTCTATCTGAGTCTCATTAATGACACTCCATCCCATCCTCTTATTCAACCTTTCATACCTAGCACGATCTCTATCCGTGACACTAGGAAGAATATTACAAAGCGCCTTGTTAAAATCTTCATTAGTCACCATGATTTCTTCCATATCATCTTCTTCGTAGTACCCTGAAGCATCTAATTCTTTGATTTGATGGCCATGAAAGAATTTTTTCTTCAATGCCAAAACACCTGCTTCTCTCACTAGAGAAGACAAGTCCGCACCTGAAAAGTTTCTACATCTCTCATCATTTGCGATAGCCTTTAAGTCCACGTCTTTACTCAACGGGGTCTTATTTGCATTGACCAATGTTCTTAAGATTTCATATCTCTCATCATTTGATGGTAATTCGATGTATAATGTTTTGTCCAATCTTCCTGGACGAAGCATAGCAGGGTCAATCATATCTGGTCTATTAGTAGCACCCACAACAAAAACACCCTTTCTATCATTTAATCCATCCAACTCAGTTAATAGAGTATTGACAACTCTTGAACTTGATTCGGATAATGACGTGTCTCTTCTTGGAACCAAAGCATCCAACTCATCAAAAAAGATGATACAAGGTACAGATGCCCGTGCTCTTTGAAATACTTGTCTTACAGCCCTTTCAGATTCACCAACATACTTATTTAATAATTCTGGACCCTTGATAGAAATGAAGTTGGCTCTAGATTCATTGGCAACAGCCTTAGCTAATAAAGTTTTACCACACCCGGGTGGTCCCCACATCAATACGCCCGCCGGAGCAGAAATACCAACTTTCAAATAAAGTTCTGGTTTTTTGATGGGTTGGACAATGCACATATGCAATTCCATACGGATATGATTCAATGCACCAACATTTTGCCAGGATACATCTGGAACTGTTGCAAAACCCTCTCTCTTAGCAGTTGGTTGTATTGTAGGCAATGCAATCAAAAAATCTTGATAACTGATACATAATGGGGCCAACTGGTCATCTGACAAAGGATTAGGATGTGTTTGTAAGAACTTTTGAATGGTTGTAAGCTTTTCACTATCAGACTTGTTTTCAAAATTATGGGCCAAAGAACTATTTTGAACAACCAAGGATGTTGTATCTATGTCCATAGAATCATTGATATTTTTGTTTCCGAGTTCTTCGATTCGAGCCATTTCATCTTGTTGCTCACTTAAGCTTTCAAATATACGCTTGATTGCAGAAACACCAGCAGCAGTCACTAAACTTTTTAAGTCTGCCCCCACATAACCTGGTGTCATCTTGGCCAACTCTCTATAATTGAAACTTTCTTGGTCTATCTTCAAATTTTTGGTCATTGTCTTTAAAATCGAGCACCTTTGATCCTCATTCGGTACATTCAAACAAATCTCTCTATCAAATCTTCCAGCTCTTCTTAAGGCAGAGTCTAAAGAATCTGGTCTATTTGTGGCACCCATTACAATAACAGGTTTACCCCCAGTCTTTTCCAAAGTGAGCTCATCCATTAAGGTCAACAATTGTGCAACAATTCTTCTCTCCATTTCTCTTTGTGCACCACCATCTCTCTTCGGAGTAATCGCATCTATTTCATCCATAAATATAATACAAGGTGCAAGGCTTTTTGCTTCTTCAAAAATTTCTCGCAATTTCTTTTCCGACTCACCAGACATCCCAGATACTATCGAAGGTGCCGAAATGTTAATGAATGGAACTTGAAGTTCTCCAGCCAAAGCATTGGCAATAGAAGTTTTACCACAACCCGGTGGGCCATATAATAGAACTCCTCTAGGTGGTTCAACCCCAGTAGATGAATATATTTCAGGATGTAAAATCGGTAAACCAATTAATTCCATAAGTTGTGTTCTCACATGTTCAAGACCCCCAAGTGATGATAATGTAGTTGATGGTGGGTCATGATCAATTTTACTTTTTCTTTTCTTGTTGGACAGTTTGCTAGAGTGTTTTGTTCTCTTCTTGTCACCCTCTTCTTGCTCATTAAAATTCTCTGATAAAGGCTGTTCCTGTTTTCTATTTTTCTCCAGAACGCCCCATAGAGATACCACTGATTTATTTAGTTCATTTGTATCCTTCACTTCCATCAAATCCTTATTAACACTCTCAACTTGTTCTTCGTCATCGCCGGAATGTGGTTCACCTGATTTCAAGGATTTGAAATATTCCTCTTCTTCATCAATGACCACTTTCAAAACTGCACTAGCAGCTTTCTCAAGAAGATTTTTCTTCATCCGTCTCATTTGAAAGTCCTTAGATTGGATATATTCCATGATTTGTCCTAGTGACAATTCTTTTGCAGAAGCAATTTTGGTATATGGATCATCAGAATGCTCTCCGGAGGTGGCCTTTTCTTGACTTTTTGCCTCAAGGAGATCATGAATTAGGTCATATATCTTCTGATCCAAACTTTGACTTACAGTCCGTTTGTTTGCCATCACTAATTATGTTCTTTGGAATCCAATTCGATGAGTTCATGTTATGTCGCATCGCATTACTGAAAAATCTATATCACGTTTTATATCACGTGCAATTCAACAAGTTTATGGACTCAAAAGTAAGACCAAATATTGTGTAGGGTTCTACTGAGTCGCATTGGCCACAAAACTCGAGGATTATTGTCTCGAATATTGCTTGCTTTTAAAAAAAAGACGAGTCAATAGCAATCATAACGTGTTGAGCAATCTTAAGATGTTGATCACTCGAATAATGTGTGTGTGACAGTGCAGGTACAAAGATAGAGCCTAAAATAGCTATTAACAACAGGTCCTTTTTACCTTGTTTGTCTAAAAATTTGCCATACATTCCGTATTAGGTAACAAGAATATAAAAAAATGTACCACAGGCAAATCCACTATACTGACGAATTCTTCGCATGACCCCTTATATTGCTTCAGTTGAATTGCTGTCTACACAGGCAAAAAATGGTATAAATAAGTAATCTTTTACCCTGATTAGATTCGCAAGATATCCGATACAAGTAAAGAAAGAATGTCTGATTTAGGAAGAAAGAATTTATCTGATAAAGTTTCTGAAGGTCTCACCCCAGACTCTGAAAAGAGTGGTGTTGAAAAGACGAAGGAACAAGTCACTAACAAGCTTGATGACATTGCAAACAAAGCTACTCCAGAAGATCAAAAATCCTTTTCTCAAACAATCGCAGATAGTGTCAAGCAAGGTCATGATGATGCCAAGGAAGCAGCTGGCAAGAATCAAGCTACATTGGCCGAGACTGCATCCGAATACCTTGATGCTGCAAAGGAACAAGCTGCCAATGCTGCCCAATATGTATCAAGTGTAGTGACTGGTGCCAAAGAAGGTGCAGAAACCGGTCATGATGCTGGCAAAAAGTGAGAATACATAGAACACTTTGAGATATAGCTGATTAGATGAATTCATGTAACTTATCATATAACAATAATGTAGACTATTCGCAGCCAGATTTGGTACAGCAAAGCATGATTAAATCACGTGACTAAACTCATCGAATTAGATGAGAAGGATTAGATTATAGATACATTAAACAAAAAAAAGTGCTATGAAGGAGATAGAGGATACTTTTTCAGATGATTTCAAAGATTTTGATTCTGATGATGATACTCCTAAGGTCTTTATAAAGAAGCAAGATAAACTAAACGTCCTTGCATATAGGGAGGATGATGAAGTGGAAGGGAGCATTAAGGATGTCTCAGAAGAAGAAGAAGCCTATGCTGATGTTGCTGATGATTCTGATGATTCCCTCGATGAAAATGTTCACAATGATATTATTCAAAGTTTAAGTGATTCAAGAGAGGAGATGGACTTTAGTGACGAAAAGGTATTGGCAAATTCCAGTAAAAATAAATATTTAAAAAAATTAAGCCCTAGTCAAATCGAGAAGGAACAACGTAAAATAAAGAAGACAGGTGTTTGCTACTTATCAAGCGTTCCACCTTACATGAAGCCTGCAAAATTGCGTTCAGTACTTACAAGATTTGGGAAGATTGACCGGTTGTTTTTAAAGCCTGAGGATAGTTCAATATATCACAAAAGAGTCAAATACGGTGGGAACAAGAAGAAGAATTTTACTGAAGGTTGGGTTGAATTTGTGAATAAAAAGGATGCCAAATTATGTGCATCTACTTTAAATGCAAACAAACTCGGGGGTAAAAAGACTTCCTATTATTATGATGATGTCATAAATATAAAATACTTATCAGGTTTCAAATGGTTCGATTTGACTCAACAAATTGCTAAAGAGAACGAAGTAAGACAGTCCAAACTTGCATTAGAGGTCTCTCAACAACAAAAATTAAATAAGAACTTCATAAATAACGTTGAAAAATCAAAAATGATCAATGGAATCAAGAGAAAGAGACAAGAAAAGACGGATGAGAACCAAGGTCAAGCAGTTTCTAAAGAAGAAAAGATAATGAGAAGCTTCAAACAGCGTAAGGTCACCAGTACTAGAGCTGATCTGAGAGATGAATTGAAGGAAAGGTCAATACCTAATGACAAATTGAATGGAGTCCTCTCACAAGTGTTCTAATTTGCGATATCTAAATTGCAAAGTTATCTTGATTATACAGGATGTGTCTTATAATTATTGTAGGTATCATTTGATTTTCCGTATTTTTTTTCTCGAAGATTGATCATGTTTTTTGATTAACTTATTGAACGCAATTAAAAAATCTATCCTTTGAGTTAAATCTTCTTGACTAATACATGATAGTTCTGCAATCAATGCTTTACTATTTATTGCGTCTTCTCTAGCAATTCTTTTCAGCGAGACCACCCTATTAAGCTTCTTCCAATTATCAGCCAGCCATACATGTGATACGATACGTCCAGTTTTGACTTTTTCAGATCCATCTCTTACTGTCTGGGAAGGATCATTAGTCATTGAGTTTTTCTCACTAAATTGAAATTCCATGTCATTCATGTTTTGATGATAATTATTAGATGCAATGTTTGAATGATCAACTTTGGGCGTTGAATTTCCTAGCACAGGACTGATATTTCTATACTTAATATCGAATTTCTTAATAAAACTTTCGGAATCACTAGAACTATTCCCATCTTCATCGATTAGAAGGTTATTAGTTACTTCTTTTCTAGTATCAGGTGAGCTGGTAAATTTAGTCTCCTGATTTGTAATGGAATCTAAAGTTTGGTTTACTCTCTCTAGCAAATTTGCTCTTGAAATGTCTGTAGTCTTAGATAATATAGAAGGCTGCACCGTTCTTGAACCATCTGAATTGTGCTCAAAGTCATGATGAATGACATTGTCAACTGAATTTTTATAGACAGTAGAATATATATTCTGCTGAAAGTAACTACTCGAAGACTTTGACCCAGGGGAATTTGGAATCGATGTTTTGATTAGATTATGATCAATTCCAGTTTCTTTTAAATTTTCATCATATTTCCTTGTTATCAAGGCGTCATTGTCTAATTTTAAAGGTCTGACTTTAAGATGAGATGGAGCAGAGTTAATTAAAGGTCTCTTCAGAGTCAGCTTTCGAAAGGGACTAGAATATTGAATTTTGGGTTCTGTATTACTGAGAGGTTGGGATTGGAGATATGAACTACTTGGATTTGGTGAACTACTCATTTGAGATGTTTTCAAGCTCCCAATCGGTGAATCACTATGGATCCGTTTTATTGGCATACCATTTATCTGTCTAGAAGTATTTTGTGCTTTTGTTGATAGTGGAGTATCACCTTTCAAAGGTATCTTTGTTGTATATGGGTATTGCGAACTTTCATCTTTATGTTCCTCTAAAAAGCTTGTAGCGAGGCCAGATATATCATTTCTCAATCCTTTGGGAGTCTCAATCCTAGTATCGTCAAACTCTTCATCACTTTCTGACATATTATCTAATAACCTGTCCAGCCAAATTCAAGTAATAAATCTTCAATCTTGATGTTTCAACATGTAAACTGTAAAATTAAACTGTAAACTACAATATATACCTATACTAAGTCATTGAGGATATCTGCTACACAAGCATCAAAATCTAGTTCAAACAAGCCAAATGTACGCTCATAGTTGATCATACTGAGATAATCAAAGAATAGTCTTAATTGAGTTATGCTAGCTATAGCCTTGATGTCTTTGAGAAGCGGAACAAGATCATCTTGTGGTTGATCAATCTTTATTGGTTCATCCTTAAGATTGGTTAAATCCTTTTCAAGAGATATTCTATCGATGATTGCGATTATTGAATGCTTCAGAGGTCCAGTGATTGCCTCAGAGCCGCTAGAGACGAAAAGCCATTCGTTCAAATTGAATTCATCAAACTTTAAAAGGAGCAATTGATCAAGTAATTTGCAACCATATAGCACCAACTTGAGCTCATCCTGAGTAAAAGCGTTATTGTCTTTAACATTTTTCGACATAACAAAATCAAAAATATCCATCAACTCATGTGATATAACTGTCCATCGAGGTAATAAATGTAATTCATCGAACTTCAAAGTAATGGCTCTTAATAAAGAAGATAATTCACTTCTATAAGGTGCTGGGCAAGCTGAATTAAGTGAGTCTTCAACACGGCTGAATATTGCGTCCAAGTGACTCAAAAAATAGTCCCTTGGCTGAATCAATATTAAATAGGTAATCCTTTTGAGCGTTTGAATTTTGTTTTCTATCTCTGAGTTTTCGTTCCAAGTAAATAGATTACTGGTTGAAGTCAGGATTAGGGGAGAAATTCTTGAAATTAAGTCATGCAATTTATCCTTTTCAATGGAGCTCCAGATTGTGATGATTGAACTCCAAAGCTTCAGCTTGCTTGTACTAACCCTGAAGAAACCAGAGTCCATGAATGCATCCGACACGATGTTCTTCCATGTTCTGTTCGGGTTATATTTCCCTATCAAATCTATAATCACCAATGTCTTTAATGAAATTTCATTAATATTTTTAGATTTGATTTGTGGTGTAACTAAATTAGCAATGATTACATCAAGGGATGTTGATGCCTTTTCTGGATCTTCTATAATGTTTCCTAGATGCTCTAGTACAACAACCAACGCATCCAAAGTATCGTCTTGAAGTATCAATGAATTATTAAGACTAGCTTGATCATCAATATTATCGTCAATTTCCATTTCAGAGTCTGAATGGTCAATGATAACTTTTTTACCTGTAACCACTGTGGTTAAAAGCTTGATAAATATTTCAGAAAGTTCACGTTTTTGCTTTTTATTATCTCTGACACTAGGTCCTGAGATTTTTGAGGACAAAACTTTCACAATCTTTAAACAATCAGGTAAAACACCTTTAAAATGGTTACTGTGGGTGAGTACACTTCTCAAGAACAGAATAATGGTCAACCATATGTCTGATATAGTGTCTGTGTCAATGGATTCAACATATAAAACTAAAAAGCGTGATAAATCCTTCTCTGATATAGGAATATTCATAGCTGATCTTCGAGATTCATCTAATAGCAGAGGATAGCTTCGTGATATTATTGAGTCAAGAAGGTATGGCAAAGTGATTTGTGATCTACCTCCGTCTAGTATGTTTAGTAATTTGATGGCTGAAATTGTTGAGTCACGAACACTCACCAACGTTTCAATTACTTCTTGCTTTTCCAAATCCAATAATGATTCAAGCATTTTTCGGGCTTTAAATTTAAGTTTATGAGCAAGATAGATGTCCGATTTCTCTCCTACTTGCAATGATTCCAGGCGGTTACTTGGTCTAGCATCCGCCCATACCCACAATTTGAAGCATACTTTAACTGCATCTTGAAAAGAAAGCAAGATAGAAAATAATTTATTTTGCTCAATTGTTCTGATTGCTGGTGACTCGATCAGAAAAACTCCTTGAATTACGGAACCAAAAAAACCAGTTTCGCTAGACAGCTTTGATTTATTGTTACTAAATTTAATACTTGAAGCAAGCAAGAAACTATGGCTAATTGACAACAAACTTTCTAGACCAGATATCAAAGTATTAACCGATGATTCCACATCGATCAAATCATCAAACTTACTCTTTTCCTTCAATTTTGTAAAATATTCTTGTATTTTTTTGATGATACAATCATTCAAAGTTAATAATACACTGAAAACCGACTCATTGAATAAATATAAGGATCTTACCAAAAGAGATAACCATCTCTCAATTAGCAAGGATGTTTTGGCACGTGAAATTCCACCTACCATAAATTTGACTAAAATTGAGTCTTTACCATCATCGTCGGGATGTAATAAATTTAAGTTGATCTTCAAATCATCTGATATTTCCAAGAAATGATAAATGCAATTCAAGAATTTGGTTTCTATCAATTCTAAAGAGAAAACACCCAAATCAAAGGTGAAATAATAAGAACAAGAATGTATCAACAAGTAAAATATTGATTCAAATTCTGCTTCATTTCCTGTAACTAAAAACTTTAGTATCTGTAAACTGATGTCAATGGATTTGAAATATTCATCCATAAATTTTTCATCTTTGATTAAATCCGGGGTCAATTTCAATTTAAAAAACTTGGTGATAATTGCTATAAGAAGTGACTTGTATGTTAAAATATCCCAGTCATTGGATTTCATAAGCATAAGTTTTGAGTTAGAATCCATTACGGAAAGCTCATTGGCAAATGCATCTTTGAGTGGCTTGGGATTTGAATTGCAGACATTTATAATCGTTTCAAGAAAGTATGAGAATTGAGCTAGATCATCATCAAAGGTCAAAAACGAATGATTGAACTTCATTAAGTCAAAATCAAGTAGAGGGTTTGTAACTAGTTTCAAAAATCTATTAGTGGTTCCATTCTTAACTATAACATTTCCAATAAAATCTTTAATAACCATAGAACTTTCTGATTTGCTCAAATCATCTAAAAGTATCTGAAGAGGCTTTATTAATATCGAGTCGCCTTCAGCAATGGATGAAGAGTGTACCCACATAGCAGAAAAAGCTTGAATTCTCCGGACTAGCGAAACATTCATCATCATGTGGAGGATGGCAGCTTCAATGACATCACCCAGCGAAGTGAGTTCCAACTCATAAATTGCTTTAACAGCTTCATATTGATAATTTCCTGGTTGCGCCGAATAGACCGAGAACCACAAATTCCCGAGAATCAAACCTAGAATTTTCTCCCTTTCTATATCCGACAAACCTGGGGTTATATATCCAAAAACCTTGGTAAGGCTTAATGCTATTAACGAATTGCCTCTAAGAACAGAGTCCGAGTCATCATTAGAGCTTCTTTTAAGAGACAAAATCGTAGACGTGAGTTTCAAATTTTCCCATTTGAACCGATGATTCTTTGGAATTGTGTATAATAAATGTGATAAGATCGTACAAAGAGTGTAGGTCCTGTTCGGTTCCACGATATGTTTTACTAGGCCATTCTTCAAAAGACCTACCATATAATAAGTAATTTCTTTGCCATCTAATGGTGACTCCGTAGGAAGACCTTTCAAATTATTCTGATAAAAATTAGTAATTGATGCAATTAACTCACAATTTTCTCGTTCAATTATGGCTTCATTAAGAGGTGAGAATGCCCTTTGGGGAACTAAACCTATTAATAACTTAAGAATGAATATTCTTTCGTCAGATAATTTCTCCCTTGCCAAAAGGCATATTATAGCCAACGGAGCATGTAAAGTTATCATTTCTTCTTCATTGAAATTAAAAGCATTCAACACAAATCCCAAAAGTCCCAAATTCTTTTCATCATCTTTTAAGATAATTTCAATAATATAACTCCAAATATAAGCCGATTCGATCCCATCAAAAAAGGCTTGTGCTGAAACTAGCAATTCCTTGTTGTCTTTGAGTTCGTAACAAGTGCGTAAAAATGGAGAAAAAATTCTTGGAGTAATCAAACTACTAATCTCCCACTTATCCATTATTATTGCCAAAGATATCTTAAACGCTTCAATTTTTCTTTTAATGTTGGGTGTTCTGAGTAGCTTCAAGAAAGCAATCGACAAAGTCTCCAATGCATATGTTTCAAAATAGACTGAATGACTATTTTTTGAATTAACATCTGCTTCATTTTTTGGTCCTAAGAAAAGATTCCATAATCTTCGATTCAAACTCATGTCTTTCTTCAAGGTCACTCTACAACATGCCATGATTAGAAGCTCTTTATCTTTCTGTGATACAAGTTCTTCAAAAACTTCACTTTCCAAGGGCAAATGTGATAAGAGAAGATCAAAAAAGCCCCTCACAACTATAATGTCATTGGCACTATTGATATTTGTAGAATTTCCGCTTATCGAAGTAGCGAAGGCTCTAATCAATAATCCTGACTCAGGGATCAAACATGCCTTAGCTTCGTCAGAAAAATGGAGTCCAATTTCATTTCGAATAGCAGAAAACACTGGTAACCTTCTATTACACCAATATAATGCACCCAACCTCTTTTCAGGATTACTGATAATACAAAGAAATATACTATGCCAAAAATAAGCATCATCTGCCAATTTCAATTTCAATTTATCCATCAATTCCAAAACTTCAGTAAAAACTTCAGAATTCTCATCATCAAGACCCGGAAGTAAACTTAATATGAGGGGCTTGGCAATCACCTTTAGATTATCAGGAGTAATATTGAAAAGTAAATCTTCTTTATAAATCCGAATTAATTGAGGTTTTACTTGAATAGAACTATATGAAAGAAGGGGGAAAAGGCCTGGTAGCCAAATATTCAACTCGTTATTGAAGGATTCTATCGAAAGATTCTTGAATATTGATTCGTATATACTCAAGGTTTTTTGGTGTACTCCATTTGGTAAAGTAGATGACAAACAAAGTGCTAGTTTATTGGCGACCTGAGATGATTTTGGAATCCAAGGTAAGGAATGTAAGTGCTTCTTGTCATCAGACAATTGTAAAGATTTGTAAAGTCGGGATAGAAATGCAATGTAATCAGCCCACTCATCAAGTGATTCAAAGGATGTTAAAACTTTTTCAACTTGTTGGATATACCTCTTGTCTTTAGAAGACAATTGCAATGAATCAAGCCTTTTAGAAGTTTGAGATGCAATTGAGGTCATTATTTAACCTTTTAGATACCATTTACTTAAAAGTGACGTGTAAGTGTCCTAACAACTAAAAGTTATCAGACAATAATTCGGTTTACGCACTACGTGTTGAATGCCAGATATACTAGACCACAATAATACACCTAAATTCTACATAACAATTGTTTGTTATTCACAATACAATCCATAGTTAATTCAGAAATTACTTGTTCACCAATTTCAATCAATAATCGATGAAATGAAATTCATTACATCTGAAAGTTCTCTTTCACTTGTACTATGAGGCAAGCCTTCATAAGTCTTGAAATCGTAGTTTGAGAATCCCAAGCTTGTGTATAAATCACGCGCCATTTGTCCAAGTTTGTAATCAACTACAGGATCTGCTGTGCCATGACCTTGGAAAACTGGTGTCTTTGAGTTTATTTGATCTTTATTCATCAACTCCTTAATTGTATCAGGAATATTGCAGAATCCTGATAATGCTATAACACCTCCAATCTTGATATCCAAAAGAGCTAAGGTTGCCAAACTAACTGCAGCACCTTGTGAAAAGCCTCCCAAAATAATTCTATCTGGAGGAATATGGTTCACTTCAATCTCCTCTTTGATCAATTTCTTGAGTGTATCACAACTCTTCAAGAATCCCGAAATATCTTGAGGTCCATCCCAGCTGCCCAAACTGAAGATGTCAAACCATCCGGGCATTGGGTATCCACCATTGGCAGTTATAGGCATAGTTGGAGCATTAGGAAAGACATAATTGATTGTGGTCTTGGACTTGACATTATCATTTTGAGCGACCAATTGTGGAAACCAAGACCACCCCTCACCAGAATCACCTAAACCATGTACAAAAATCAAAGCTGATCTGGCTGGTTTGGTAGTTGATGGGACACGAATAGCCGAAATCAATTGTGACATCTTCTCAACTAAATAAATCGTATGTATAGTTTAATACTTTATGTCAGATGTATTGTGATGACCAATATGCAGTCTTCTTTTACACGGTATATCAAGCAAAAAATGAAATTTCGTTTTGATCCTAAACTGGAAAAAGTGCAGTAACCTTGAAACTTATTGTATAATGATGCAACCGTGTAGTAATAATGAAACAGTCTACTCCAGACACAATTGAAATAAAAATAAAACTTTCACCACTAAGTTAGTACTTAACTTACAGAATTATACTATTAAATGAAATATAAAACTGCATACAACCATCCTCATCTACACCAACCTGACCCTATACAGCTAACACCATGAAAGACAAATCTCAAAAATATTTCAAAACTTAATGTTTAACTATCGACTACAATACCCTTGAAAGCCAACAGTATTTTCATCTGCAATAAAAGTTTGCACGAATTTAACGAAAATAAGATTTAGCTCCTACCATCGTTCAATTATCTAGTTATTGGAAAAATAACCCGCCCTCTACTAGTCCAAAAGCTATTCAGTATTCCACAAATAAGCAGCGAATACCAATACACTGTATCCAATGCGTATTCCATTAAAAAAAGGTACAATCCTTGATGATTGAAAGTAGTAAGCTTTCTTTTACCATGTAAAGCATAAATTCAAGCACCCCATCTTGTATTACTCTTGACAGCATGACAATTTCGAACATGACCAACAACAATTCACAAGTTGAATTCAATCGAATATACTGTGCCTTTCTTGTAAACAATTTCCGAATTAAGAAAATATGCAGCTTTAGCTACTAATATCATCTATTAAAGCATTACCTACCAAATTATAATTTACTATATTCTTCAATACATCTAACTACATACCTTAAACACATATTTTGAGCCCAAGCAAATATACAATACACATGAACCTATCCCATACTTTACCAAACACTTTATTAATTTTATCAATATCCAATATAGTTCTTAACTAACCTACACTGAAAGCCAACATACATATTCCTAATTCCAGATTAAAAGTTTTATTCCTTCAATACACTAACTGAAATACCAACCACCATGATTTCAAATATATAATACACAAATTGAAAATATTTACATCCCAGACTCACCCAATGAATTTACCAAGATGAATAGTATGGGGAGTAACATTGATGTAATATGTCTAAATTATAGCCACAGACAGTACTTTCTATTACTAGCCAACTCTCGAATGACCCCGACAATTTCTATAACGAAAAATTGACAAATTAAAGATCTCTTGCTCGCAATTGGTACAAGGTTCCATCAGGGCTTTTATTGGAAATGGGTTTCCCATCTTATTCATGTTTTCCTTTAGTTCTACCTTACAATTAAGAAATGCGCTTACTGTAGTCAAAGGTTATATATTTCATATAAGGATTATTTGTGTAATATATTTAAAAATATTGAGTAATTGTTGCTGCTACATCTTTTAAACCAATTACGTTTTTAATCTTTCTACTTCCTCCTTTGTCAAAATGGTAGTTTATTTAGTTTCAATATATATGCTTTTCTAATATATATATATATATTGAATAGTACATATGATGAAGAGAAATTAAACATTTAGAAAGTGGATTACCATGAAAGATGGGGTAAGTTTAATATTGAGAAATTGTCTAGCAACCGAATATGACCATCTTTGGGCTCTAAAATATCTTCAAAAATCAATAAACACATGGTATTAACATCTATATTTTATAAATATATTCTATCTGTAATACTTCACTCTATTTCAAGATGCTTATCTAGCTATTAACTACAAAAGAATGAATGGATATCCAATCCACAGTCAAGTAATTGTCATAGATGATCATACACACACAAGAAAGGATATCCTTGTCTTTATCATGTGTCCTTCATTTCATATAGTTGATCTCGTTTCAAGGCCAATCAAAAATCCAAATGATAATTAATTAATATGTGCAATGCAAAAACATCAGCGATCAGTATAGAAAATCTACTACATTAGCTGCAATGATAGTTTCTAATTACATATTTGTAGAATGTCCTAGTTTTAGTTTCTATTCACTAGATCATTATGCCATACTCTGAGGCATTTGCATACCATTCCCCACTATTGCAAGGTCAAATTTTGTTGATAGCCATTTGGTATAATAGATAGTACTTAATATCAATGAAGTTTTCACTCAAAATTTTTTTTTTACTCATAGAGGATTGATTCCATAATCAATCTATTGTAGTTAGTCAACTGTATTCACACAATTTAGAAGGATGAAAGTATTTAAGAATGCAGTTCAGCCAGAGGAAGTAGGCACTTTGTTAGCTTGCCTTCACTCAAGAGCCTTGTTCAATTCTGCTGTATGCCCATATATCGACGAATACTCGAACATCAAACAGTTCGGCTCTGATAATTTGTTATCGATTAGCCCAGAAATATTCTGTGTAGATTTAATTATTTTCTATTGACTATTTTTGCTGTTGAGTAGTAGGGGATACGTTAGAATTTTCATAAACTTCCAATCTCAATAAACACTTTTTTTGGTTAACTCAATTATATATTAGCCATTAAAAATTTGATAGCACCATTCAACTTTATAAGGTGACCGTTATCACATAAAATTAAAAACTGTACAAATTTAGCAAATAGTTCATGGTTTCAATTTTAAAACCAAGGGGGATATGGGTGATATACTGTTGAAAGGACAAATATAAGTGTACAATTGGTCTATATTTCATAAGACTAGCGAAGTTGTAAGTGGTATCAAAGAGGCTGCAGGAGTGGTACCTAATGAGTATATTGCAAACTCACGACTTCTGACAAACTGTTCTTATTATGTTTAGGCAAACCTCCCTTGATTAGCAGCTACTATTGCTTTTGTTATTTTTAGTACACTCGCGAATATATTGAATATGAGATTATACTTCTTTACTCTGTGATCTAATTACCGTCGTGTTATCTTTTAGAAAGATGAAAATGCGACTAACTTTTGCAGACAATCTGGTCTTTTCTGAATAGTGCAGTATGAGAGGTGGATTTACTGTTTTATCTACTAGATATTTTGTTTTCTATAGTACAGTCTCTTTACAACTGTAGTGACTTTATTTAATGGATCCTACAAAGCCATATAAATGCTTTTTCAAAAAGCATTGTTCTATAGTAATGTTCGCTATCATTATTTGCAGCTTGTGAACGGGTATTAGAGAATATTTCTCCGAAACAATCAACCAAATTATTTATAGTGGTGGTATGAAGGTGCAAAGCTGTACTCTCTTCGAGATAGTTATCTGACTCATAATTCAACGCAGATATGTTCGAGTTGTTTGATTTTTGATCCAGTTCCATATTTATAGATTCGTATAGTTTGTCACGCTTAACTAAAAATGGGACAATAATAACTTCTCTAAACGCCAATAATAGAGAGTTTTCCATTTCAATATCAAGCATCAGTGGTTGACCCCATCCTTTATATTGGTCCATAAAAATGTGGTGTAAAAAATATTGTAAAGGTTGAAAAATGGCCAAAATGTAATAACGAATTTTTCTATTGAAGTACAACCAAATTGTGGATATTTTGATCCATTGCTTGATTATTGTGTGGGCGAAATTGGTATCTGACAAGCTCTTTTGATCATCTGTTCCCTTTCCTTCAAAATCTTTTTTTAATACTGTCATACACTTTACGAAGTAGGTGAACAAGTCATGGGATATTTCTCTAATTTTAAACTCATCAAATTTTTCATGAAATTGCTCAGCAGGTACGGTAACGGAAGCAGTTGAATTTGTTCTCATATTTTTACTATTCTTCAATTTGGATTTTGAACTTTTCTGGGATACTTGTGAATGTTGTTGCGTTTCTGTTGAAGACCTATGACCTGTATTCGAAACGTTGTAACTTTCCTTCAAATAATATTCTTTGACATTGTTTGCTATATCTTCTATGGTATAGCCAATATAAGGGTGTTGAAAACCATTGTGAAGTGATGGGGTAAACAATGGTCTAGTGATATAGAGTAAATGATCTAGAAACTTTTCTCCTTTACCATAATCTTCTGTGTAATCATCGTAATTATCCCCTGATATCCCCAATCCCAACTCTTGACCTTGGCTTTGCCCTTGGCTATGACCTTGGCCTTTATGCATTCTGCTTTGTAGATATTGATCAGTAGGAACGAAGAGCTTTTTGTGTATATCCAAAAACATTGTGTGATCATTTGATGCATCGACATCCTCAACTGAGTAATCTGGATCAGTGAACTTATATAACATTGCAAACTTGATATCTGAAACATATGAATTGGAGTTATTAGAAGATAAGCTCAATGAAGTTCTGGAGGGATTGTTGTTGATCTTTTGTTTAGGATTGTAGTCGGTACTACTCATCAAAGATTGGCTATCGGTATTGATCTGTGATGGATTAATGTTTCTATGGAAAAGGTTATGAAAAGTAGTCCCAGGAGAGTTTACGGAGTTCTTCCTCCCAGGAGTACTGGGACCTTCGTTTA
The DNA here is from genome assembly GCA_030574995.1 of Suhomyces maxii. Taxonomy (NCBI): domain Eukaryota; kingdom Fungi; phylum Ascomycota; class Pichiomycetes; order Serinales; family Debaryomycetaceae; genus Suhomyces; species Suhomyces maxii. The sequence goes on from JAJMGC010000056.1 coordinate 53,927, forward strand.
ACAGCCCGGAGCTTAATATCTTTTTCGACACCTTTAAACCATGATGGCCATTGGTCTGTATTGTTAATTCTGGTTTATTGGACTGACTTTTATTAGAGAAAAGTTTTGATTTGGAAGAAAACCTGAACTTAGATGAAGAGTTGGATTTCTTGGGATCCAAAGTAGATATGCTTGAAACTGTTTGAGTATCATCATCGCTGTTGTTTTGGAGATTATTCTCTATTTGAATTGGTGGTTGAAATAAGTTTGATACAGAACGGTTTTTTGTGAACAACCTTGTCAAAGGGTTAGTCTTTATTGTGCTTGCACTAAGTGTTGAACTCAGTGATGAATTTGTTGTTACTTTCTTTAAATTGTTGAAGCCAACACTAGATATATTTGATGCAACATTGCCTGATTGTGGTTGAAAGTTTGAGGCGGAAGAATTGTTCTTATGTGTATAAAATGGTGAGCTTTTTTCAGACATGTTTAATTCCAATATTCAGATTCTAAGATTTTCTCGGAACCATTTGCTCCCTATAAATTCAAAACGTCACCTGAATAGTGCGTAACAAAATTGAACCCTAACATTATGCTGTTTAAGGAGAATGCTGATGCTGCTTTAGCTAGTGGTGAATCTTCTAAGGCGATCAATTACTATACTCTAGCTATAAAGAATGAACCATCTAACTCATTGTTGTATTCATCAAGAGCCAAAGCGTACTTCAGGCACGCAAAACAACTACCAAATGCATCTAATCAACAGTGGAAAAAGGTCAGTGAAGATTCTCTAAAGGCATTGTCTTTAGATAAAAGGAACTATGATGCAATGTATTATAATGCTCTTTACACTTATTATGCTTTGGCGGACTACGAGAAATCTATGAAGTTACTAGACGAGGCGTATAGGAAATCATTGGAACACGCGAAGTCTCTGAAGAAATATGTCCTACCACAAGAGATTTATCATGATATACTCAAATTAAAGAAGGCAAAACGTGAAGATGATGAAAAAAGTAGGATTGCAAACTCACATCCCCTCTTTTATAAGTTGATTGTGTTGCTCCAAAAAACATATCACGCTGAACTAGAAGAGCTTGATAAGAAAGACCTCTCGAAAAGCACTTTGGATTATTCAACAACAAAATTATCTTTGAAATATGCCGCTGAAGTGAAAGATCTTATCCAAATTTTCTCCAACAGTTATAACAATGCTTTAATTAAAGTTGAGGATGACCCACCAGAGTATTTATGCGATCCTATTTCTTTCTTAATATTCCATGACCCAGTATTGACACCCTCTGGTCATTCGTATGAAAAATCTTGGTTATATCATCATTTGTCAAAGCATGACTACGATCCTTTGACTCGTCAAAAACTTTCTGTAAATCAATGCTATCCAAATCATTCTTTGAAAATGTGTGTGGATGCATTCATAGAAGAGCATGGAAAAGAAGTGAATTTATAGACAAGAACATATTGGCTAATGAGAACTTAGTTCCGAAACAAAAGTACACTTTAGATTCCAGAAGCAAGTATTTATGACTAAAATGTTCAATAGTGTATATAAGTGTACTAGCCTACCCTATTGGGCGCAATTCAAAATAAAAATAAGAAACGTAAACACACTGACATCAATGTTTGTCTGTGCGATTCGGGGTGACTAGATATAAAACTCAGAAATCGCTTGTCATTTCTCAACTGACTGTTGCTCTTTGATAGATTGAAATGAATCCCTTCGATGATTCGGAGGACTCTCCATTTAAGGAGACTAATCCAATGTTGCCTAATGCAGCATTCACAAGTGACCGTACATCTCCTAGAAGGTTCCACAGCTTGGACAATGATGACGATGAGAATGAACAAAGTGATTTCATAGGATTTTCGCAATCAATGCAAAATAGTAGAAGACAATCTCCAAATATTTTTACAAGAAGTACTGCTAGGATGAACCCCTCGATAGGAAGAGGTATGCTTGATAGCACACCTAATCTACAATACGGAAATGGGACCCCAAGGGCTCATTTTACAACAAGGGAGTCACCTACACGTCAAAAGAAGACTGAAATAATGATGCATGATGATATACAAGAAATTTCGAGTTTGAATGGATCACCTGGTAGATCCAACTTTGGCAGTAGCTCAACTAGAAGTGGCAGATTTTTAGAACCACCCCAACCGATATTTTCACCAGAAACTTTTGCAGAGGCAAATATCCATGACGATGAAGACACAATAAATGATGAGAAAAGGGATAGCTACGATTATGATTCGTATGAGAAGGCTAGAGAATTGGAAGAAAGATCGATGTATTCGGAATCCACTGCTTACAGTGGGTCATCATATGTATCTGGAGCTCCCAATCATGAAAGTCAGTATTTCAGTGAATCAATTGATGGAAATATAATGAATAATATCAGCAATGGTTACCATCCGAAGAGGGATAAAACTATTTCCCGGCGTAAAGTTAGATTGGTTGGAGGTAAAACAGGAAATCTAGTGTTAGAAAATCCAATTCCTGAAGAGTTGAAGAAGGTCTTGAGCAGAACTGAGTCAACATTCGGAGAGTTTACACATATGACATACACTGCTTGTACATCAGAACCAGATGATTTTGTGAAAGAAGGATTCAATTTAAGAAGTGCAAAGTACGGAAGAGAAACTGAAATTGTTATCTGTATTACAATGTATAATGAAGACGAGTACGCTTTTGCAAGAACAATGCATGGTGTTATGAAAAATGTTGCACATTTATGTTCCAGACATAAATCTTCGAAGTGGGGTAAAGATTCATGGAAAAAGATTCAAGTGATTATCGTGGCAGATGGTAGAAATAAGGTAAACGAATCTGTCTTACAGTTGTTAACTGCTACTGGTTGTTATCAAGAGAATTTGGCTAGACCATATGTCAACAACAAGAAAGTCAATGCTCATCTTTTTGAATACACCACACAAATTTCTATTGATGAGAATTTAAAATTTAAAGGTGATGAGAAAAATTTAGCACCAGTTCAAGTTCTTTTTTGTTTAAAGGAGCAAAATCAAAAGAAAATCAACTCTCATAGATGGCTTTTTAATGCATTTTGCCCTATCCTTGACCCAAATGTGGTGGTTTTACTAGATGTTGGAACGAAGCCTGATAATCATGCTATTTATAACTTATGGAAAGCATTTGATAGGGATTCGAATGTTGCGGGAGCTGCTGGAGAAATTAAGGCGATGAAAGGTAAAGGATGGATTAATTTAACTAATCCGTTAGTTGCTTCTCAAAACTTCGAATATAAGATGTCCAATATTTTAGATAAACCAACGGAATCATTATTCGGTTATATTTCTGTCTTACCTGGAGCATTATCAGCCTACAGATATATTGCTTTGAAGAATCATGAAGATGGAACTGGGCCATTGGCATCGTATTTTAAGGGTGAAGATTTGCTTAAAGATGGACAAGATAAGCAGAATAATAAATCTAATTTCTTTGAAGCAAATATGTACTTGGCTGAAGATCGTATTTTATGTTGGGAGCTTGTTGCAAAAAAGAATGAAAATTGGGTTTTGAAGTTTGTGAAACTGGCAACCGGTGAAACAGATGTTCCTGAAACCATTGCCGAATTTCTTTCTCAAAGACGGCGTTGGATAAATGGTGCATTTTTTGCCGCTTTGTATTCCTTGAGACATTCAAATAGAATTTGGTCAACAGATCACTCGTTCGTTAGAAAATTTTTCTTACATGTGGAATTTATTTACCAGTTTATTACCTTGGTTGTTTCATTTTTCTCCTTGAGTAACTTTTACTTAACATTCTACTTTTTGACTGGCTCTTTGATCGATGATAAGCATATAGGACATAATGGTGGTTTTTGGGTATTTACTTTATTCAATTACTTGTGTATATGTACCTTGACTTCATTATTTATCGTTTCGATTGGTAATAGACCTCAAGCATCAACTTTGATTTTCAAAACACTTATCATTCTATTAACAATATGTGCTCTTTATGCACTTATTGTTGGTTTTTATTTTGTTTTCAATACCCTTAGAGCATTTGGGATAGGTGATTCCTCAACATATGTCATGGTCAGTATAGTGGTCTCATTATTAGCAACATATGGATTATACACTTTGATGTCTATTTTATACTTAGATCCTTGGCATATGGTTACATGTTCGGCTCAGTACTTTTTAATGATTCCATCATATACATGTACATTGCAGATTTTTGCATTCTGTAATACTCATGATGTTTCTTGGGGTACTAAGGGTGACAATAATCCTAAAGAAGATAAATCAAATCAATATATCATTGAGAAGAATGATAAAGGTGAGTTTGAAGCGGTTGTTGTGGACGTTAATGTTGATGAAGTATACTTAGAAACCTTGTACAACATTCGTGCTAAAAGATCCAATAAAAAAGTTAGCTTGAATGGACCAAAATCGGCTCCTATGGACGGAGAGGATTATGCAAAGGATGTCCGTACAAGAGTCGTATTATTATGGATGCTTTCTAATTTGGTTTTCATAATGACGATGCTACAAGTTTATAAACCAGGAGAAACAAAACGTAATGTCTATTTAGCCTTCATTTTGTGGACAGTTGCTTTATTAGCAGTCTTCAGAGCCGTTGGCTCCTTTGGATACTTAATCCAAAATTCTGCGAGATTTTTTGTTGAAGCAAAGAGCAAGTGGAATCACAAAAGAGGTGGTTATGCATTACCAGGCACTAATGCCTTAAATTAAATAAATACCCTTTTTAATTGCAAGAACTAATTTTATGTCGCATACAATGTAGTAATAATGTCTCTGTTTTATGTCGCATGATGGTTTTCACTTTTTTACCCATGTAGGATTTGAATCTCACCAAGAAATACAAATATCATATAACCACGTCCAAACTGGAAACAATGGTAGCTTTAGAAAGAAAGAGGAAAAATGCATCTTCTGAATCCAATGGTGTAAAGAAGAGCAAGTCAGTAGCTACTCCATCGTTTATAATACACTCCTACTCTAGATTACCTGATTTAAATGCTATTCCCAAGGCAAGGTCTGAAGGATTAGACATTTTTGTTTGGGGAACTGGTTCTATGTGTGAGTTAGGTTTGGGTCCTTCTGCAAAGAACAAAGAAGTAAAGAGACCACGGTTAAATCCATTTTTAACAAGTGAAAAATTAGGTGGAAGCCATATCGTTGATTTTGCTGTTGGTGGAATGCATGTTTTGGCCCTAGATGGATTAAACAGAATCTGGTCATGGGGAACTAATGATAGTGGTGCATTGGGTAGAGATACTTCTCAAGCGAAGGAAGTTTTAAAAAATGTTGATGATGCTGATGAAGATGATGAAGATGGCGATTTGAATGAAGCTGAATCAACACCATCTTTAGTTACAGGATTGCCAAAGGAAGGAAAGGTTGTCCAAATTGCAGCAACTGATAATTTGAGTGCTGCACTCTACGACAATGGTGATGTTTATGCTTGGGGATCCTTTCGTTGTAACGAAGGGTTGTTGGGTTTTTTAAGAGATGAAATTAAGGTGCAAAAGACTCCTTTGAAGATCGAGGAATTCAAAAACATCGTGCAGTTAGCACCTGGTAAAGATCATCTATTAGCTTTAGACTCTAAAGGTATTGTCTATGCTTGGGGTAATGGACAACAATATCAGTTGGGACGCAGAGTTATGGAAAGACATCGTTACAGGAGTTTGGAACCACAACAATTTGGTCTATTCAATGTTAAGTATATTGCGAGTGGTGATTTTCATTGTTTCGCCATTGACCATAATGACAAAGTATATGCATGGGGCTTAAACCAATTTGGTCAATGTGCATTGACAAATGAAAATGGTGATTTAGAAGACGGTTCGACTATTAGCAAACCTACAGTGGTCGAATCATTATCTGGTAGAAAAATTACTGAGATTGCTGCTGGAGAACATCATACCTTGGCTGTTACTAAGGAAGGTGATGCATTGGCTTGGGGAAGATATGATATGAAAGAAGTCGGTATCTCAGAAGACAGTTTGCCAGAGAGTGCATTTAAGGACCAACACGGAAATGTTAGATCAGTGCCCACCCCTACAAAGTTGCAATTTGGCTCTAAGAAGGATAATGGTGTGAAGATCAAGACAGTAGGAGCTGGGTCGCACCACTCATTTGCTGTCACAGATGATGGATTTGTATATGGTTGGGGATTTGCTGATACTTATGCTCCGGGTTTAGGTCCATTAGACGAAGATGTTGAAGTTCCAACCAGAATTGTTAATACTGCTACCAAATATCATAATATCAAGTTAATTGGTGGAGGTGGCCAATTCTCTGTCAGTGGGGGTATTAAAATTGATGATGAAGATAAAGGAGAAGATAGATTAGAAAAGTATGAAGAGATTGATGATTGAGAGACTTCCCTAATTCAAGATCCTTTTTGATCCTTTTAGATAACTTGTTGTAAAAATAGTTAATAGACATTTCTAGGACCCTGGTGATATATTTTATGACTAAGCCGTTAATGAATCTTCGGTGCATATTGTTCGCAGACTCATCAAGAATATAAAAATACACCTTCTTGGTTTATTGAGTCACAAATTTTTGTTAAAAGAAATCAAAGATTAGTATTAATTGATAAACCGAATATTCCGAGAATGACATTTATTGTTAATGTGGCTCGATTTGACTTCGTCAAGTTAGAAATGTGACATTGATTATTATTTTTTCTTTTTTTTCAAATTTTTTGAAAATACCTGATCTATAGTTTTCGAAAATTTCACATATTAAAACATTTAATTAAGTCACTCCAACCTATCTATGTACTAATTTTAAGGAATGTATTCTGATTCTAAAAAGAATTTGGTGTCGTAAAATAGATAAAAGCTAAAAGTTTACAAGATATTTTGATGACAGGACAATTATGGTTGACCTGCTTGGTAATGTGAATACCAAAAGAATTATACAATAGTATATGTCAAAATTATATTCAACGTAGATTTTACATAAAATGGGATCGGGTGGTTTGTATAGACCGTGCCAAGCTTCCGAAGAGGAAGAAACCCCACAAGAGTGGAGCCGTGTCTTCGGAAACTACAGAGGATAGGATAAGGTCGCGAGGATGAAGTAAAGATTTCAAATTTTACACTCTTACCATATATAAAGTCATGTGTTATTTCACGTGGACAAACTTATTCCATCGTAGTTGTATTCAGATCTCTCGCTTTGTGAGCTGATGCACGAGATTTCTCATAGTCACTACTGCCATATATTGGCTTCTTACGTAAAGTAGGGAACTTATAAAACTGATAATGTAAAATAGAGTGGACATCACGAGGATATCACGGGAGTGATCACGAGGTAGGTTGCCAAGTCAACTCCTTGATCAATTAATATATCAGCCAAAGGGAGCAAGAGAATCTCCTAAGATAATTATTGTTATTACTTATTAGTTTCCTTCCTATATTGTTATTTCGGTTACTGTGCGTATCTTAGTCTTACTAACCCCACATTAATATATATTGTTAGAGATACTATTCTTTACGTAATAACTTATCAATTAGATCTTAATCAAAACCAGAGCTTTCTATTTCCTAATAACCACAGGTATTACGGAAGGAACCTATTAAATCCTTTACAGATAATGTTTTATAAGTTCTCTTCCTTAATGACCAATAGCAGTAGCGAACTATGTAGAGAACTTACTGAACCGTTTATAACCTAGAATCAAACAAATAATCTTTTAATCTAATAGTTCTAGTGGAAAAAACTGATGAATTATTAGCAAATACTCTAAAATACATAAAAGATACAGCATCAATAGTTTATTGATAATTCTAAAAGGACTATAAATCTACTGGTATTTATACTTGAGAGAGCGAAACAACAGCGCCCCCCACTAAACCAAGAACCCGCCAAGTCAACCAATAACTTCCGACGAAGGGGTGAAACACAGCCTTCGACTATGAGCTCTTCCGATGAATTAACCCTATTCAGTTATATCCTCTGATTGACTTGCATTTAACCTTATCGGGTTAAATCCTCCTCAGTACAGTCTTTTTTATTATACTTCATACCTCGAGTCGGATATATTCGTACCCTCGGAAATAAATGATTCATACCAGTGACCGAATATATTCATAATACCACTTCTATC
>JAJMGC010000057.1:0-59440 GCA_030574995.1 Suhomyces maxii
TGTTGAATATAAAGAAGAATAATATCAGGAGTTAGAGAAGAGGATATTATTATTGTTATAAGACGTTTCCAGTAATTACATTCGCTACTAGTAAACTATAATCAGAGCTGATAGAGTATAGGTTATCAATTACATCAAGAAGAAGACTTACGAACGTATTCTGTTACAGAAGAGAAAATTAGGGCGTGTGGCGTAGTTGGTAGCGCGTTTGCCTTGCAAGCAAAAGGTCACTGGTTCGATTCCTGTCTCGTCCATATTTTTTGATGTTTTTTATTTTAAACTTAGGGTACTGGTTAGTTTAAGACTACTATGGGCCTTAATATACTTACCTTTGATATGGTATTGTTAGTATGAAGAAAAGGAAGAAGGTGGGTGCAAACATGGTTAGTAAGAACCATCAATTTTTCAGTGTATCTTGTGGCACCATAGATCTTCGAGAAGATATAGAAGTATATTTGTATTATGAAGCAGAGGGTACTTTGGCACTCGAAAAGTGGTGACAGAAATATTTTACTAGTTTTGGTGGCCAATTGACTTCCGACCCTATTTACTTATTTCCTTCACTTTGTAATATTTCACATTCGTGCCAAAAGTTCAGCTGTAGAGTTATCGGTTCACAGAATTTATCAGTACCACTATTGTAAGCTTTGTAATCTGACTGGTAAAGGTGCAAAATCTCTTTATTCAACAGCACAGTTGTATGATTTAGCGGTTATCACTTTCTGTTTTTGATACCAACAACACTGGTTCTAATAGTATGAAATTGGCCTTTATTTTAGGTTACTTTTAAACCCGTAAATGCTTTTTGAATGATCAATTTGAGTCGTAATTTGGTGTTGATATAGGTTCTGTATATAGTCCATTTGTGCCTGTCATAATTATGGATCAAGCAAATAAGGCAAATAACACTAGTATATAACAAGGTTTGGTGACGTAGCTAGGTTTTCACTCGAATTGGGCAGCAAAAGATGGACATATAAGAATAAGTGTCATCTCCCAGAGGGTGAAAGTTTACTCATCATAAATCCAGAAATTTATTACATCTTTGTCAAATTTTTGCAACTTTCAAATAATTTAAGTAATTAGAACTATTTTGTTGATCGTGATATTTAGAAGCTATAGTAAATTATACTACAATATCGTTATGATAGAGTTCAACTTTTATTTATACATTTAATGCAGACACAATAGCATCTTTCACCTTTTCTAAAGATGGTTCATCAATCAACTTGATTTTCTTTTCTTTGTTTCTTAAATCCTTCAAGTCATCTGGAATGAAATCAGTATAACCTTCAATTGAAGCCAAAGCTTCATTGACCACGTCAGAGAATTTAGCAGGATGTGCGGTAGACAAAGATATGTATTTAATGCCATCATCCTTGTTATCCTTAGCAATGAATCTGTAGGTAGTAGCTACACCAACTGCAGTGTGTGGGTCCAAAACATATTTATCAGAGGTATTTTGATAGACCTGTCTAATAGTTTTGACGGTATCTTCGTTGCTTACTCTTTCAGAGCCAAAAGTCTTTCTTGCATCTTCAACAACAGTATCTGGAATAATAACTGAACCAGTTTCTTTCAATTTTTTCATCCATTCGTTCAAGATAGAGCCAGCTTTCTTGTCATCACCACCAGCAGCATTATCCCTGGCTAAGTACCATAACAATCTTTCAAAGTTTGATGAAATTAAAATATCCATAGCTGGAGAATGGGTAGCCTTAACAGCACCATCCAAACCAGGGTTTTTCTCATACCGACCTGACTTCAAGAATCTATCTAAAATATCATTTTCATTAGTTGCGATAATTAATTGGTCCACTGGCAATCCCATTTCTTTAGCATAATAACCAGCTAGAATATCTCCAAAATTTCCAGATGGTACAACAAATCTAATTTTATCAGCACTAGCACTAGTGCCCAATTGCTTTCTTAATTGGAAGTAGGAGTAGAAGTAATAGGTTTGTTGAGCTAAAATACGTGCCCAGTTGATGGAGTTCACAGCACCAACGTGATATTTTTCATTAAAATCTTTGTCACCAAAAATTTGTTTAACGATGTCTTGACAATCATCGAATGTTCCTTTAACAGATAATGTATGAACATTAGCATCAGGAACTGTGGTCATTTGTTCTTCCTGAATTGGGGAAATTCTTCCTGTTGGGTACAAAATGAATACCGACACATCCTTCTTACCTCTTAAACCATAAATGGCGGCAGAACCAGTGTCACCAGAAGTGGCACCGACAACAGTAATAATATCTCTTGGTTCACCTTCAGCCTTTTTAGAATTTCTTCTATTCAAGAAGAACTCGAATAAATTTCCAACAAATTGTAATGCAACATCCTTGAAGGCATAAGTTGGACCGTGGAATAATTCCAATAAGTATACATTACTGTCAATCTTCTTGATAGGGGTCACTTCAGAAGATCTGAAAGTGGAGTAAGATCTGGAGACTAGATCTTTCAATTCACTATCAGAAATTTCAGATTCGTTTATATATAATCTCATAATATTGAAAGCCAATTGATTGAAAGATAAATCTTTCCATTCTTCCAAAAACGTGGCAGGAAGAGTTGGAATTTTTGATGGAACAAACAAACCACCATCTTTGGCCAAACCTGTCATAACCACATCTTCAAAAGATAAGGCTTGTACCTCAGTTGAACGAGTTGATCTATAGGCTTGGGACATATTTTAGGATATGGCAATATGATTTAGAGTCAAAAAAGTTAGTCATAGTCGAAAATTATCGGCCATGAGTCGCCGGTCAGGAGCGCGAAATAACACATGACTTTAGTCATGTGATACTTCACTTTGAAGTCACGCGATCAAGGCGTCGACGACCAACACTTACACATCCAAGAACCTAAGGAAACCAGAAAACGACAGAGTGGGGTTAGCCCGGTGAAGATTGGCATTGAAAATGATTAGACATTTTTTATTAAAGCCCCAATATAGATTCAATAGTGGGCTATCGCTAGGACGAAGTTCCAGTGCTACAAGTAAAGCATATCAGGGGTTTGGAAGTATTGAAGGGATAAGTCGAATAGGGCTAGAAACTGAAAAAGACAAAAGTCTAGGACTACCAACTACTCCTTACTCAGATAAATATTACCAACCAATAATAAGTGAGGGATTTGTAGGGTTTGAAAAATTGATTATACCTAAGGATTTTCGAGCTAAAAATCAAGAAGTAGAGAACAAAGATGAAGATGGACATCGACAACAGCATGACTTGAATGAAATCGTTAAATCATTTCAAGCACCAATAAAGGTAGCAATTGGCTACGGATCAGGAGTAATTCCTCAGGATGGGTATGAGGATGTCAATCAAAAAAAGGGTAAATCAAGCCAAAGACAGATAGACTTTATAAACATAGTTGAGGACAACGATTCTTTCCACAGAATTAATGTGAAGCAAAATGCAAGTCATTATTCAATCAAAAGTCCCGCCTGGATAAGACTCATTCAAGGAAGCACAGGAATTTACTTCAACCCATTTGTTAATATCAAACTGAACTTGGTGAAATATGGTGTGATGTCAACTAATGCAAGTTTGTTAGATTTAAGTGAATGGTCATCCCTATATTTTGCAGGCAGATTACATAAACCAGTAAATTTCGTCAAGGACGAAGAACCAATGGTTAAATTTCTAAATCAGTTTAATTTAAAGAATGCAGTGACACTTTCCATTTTGTTGATAGAAAGTCCACAATTCACAGAACGTCAATTGTACGAGCAAATTACAAGGATCTCTTATCTGGGTGATTTCCGCATGTACATTGGTGGTGAAAATCCAAACAAGGTACGAAACATTGTTAACAAACAATTTTTACAATTCATGAAACTTTATGAACCTATTTTGCAATATTTCATTCATAAAAACTGTCTCATTATTGTTGATACAGATGAAAGCAACCATAATATGAGAACATTCCGCAAGAATTTGACTGTCAACAATAAAATCAATCTCATAAGCACTTTGCCCCTTCAGTTTCGTTCAAAGTTGTACCAGATGTACCTGGAAAAATCAATCAAAGAGATAGTCAAAGATAAAAATTTATCACGAAACCTTATGAGAATTGTGAGTCGTACGATCCAAATATCTTCTATAAAGCAAACTATACGCGGGATTTTTAGTTCCGGGATCATCAAGTCCATTAAATATGCATTCGCAAAGCAAGTTAAATATTGGCGAGGATAGCTTGCCCATAAGGAAGAACAATAATTGATGGTTTTTATTCGCTAAAATATTATAGACATATTAATTTTCAGTAGCGAGAAAGTTTTTCTTGGTCTCGGTTCAAATTGCTCTAGAATGAATTTTTAGTCTGAAGTGCAGATAATTGCACACGATAGAAGTGCATATTAATTACAATTTTAAATGCTAATGCGGGTACCCACCTAAATATGAAGTTGCAATTATAAAAAAGGTAGTCTTAATAATAGCTTGGTTTTGATGAGATATGCAGGGGTTAGTATCTATGTATAAGATTCATTTTCTTTTAGACACACAAGAACAGATTAGGAAAATTTCCTATCCAATATGTTCAATGTTTGGGAATCACTATTGTCCAGATTTAATCTATAATGTGAATATGAAGGTGGTGGAGGAAGAGGAAGTTGTATTGGACCAGGTGATGATTGGGGTTCATAATCTAATTGTAGGTTTTGATTGAACATTGGCAAACCTTGAGATGTAGTCAGTTGAGGCGTAGGGTCTGAATTATGCATAAATTGGTTGGGGCGGGCAGAAATGCCAGGAAATGTATCCACCTTTTGAGATTCAAAGTCTTGGTTAGCAACAGATGTTGCAAAAGAGACAGTGCTCGGAATGGCTAGTTTATTGGACTGAGTGGTACGATCTTGTTTCTCACTCATCCGATGTATGCTTGAAGTGGTGCTGGAAATTGATGATAAATTCAGGTTTGAATTTGAATTTGAATTAAAATCAGATTGTAAAGGAGGCCCAGTTCTTGGTCTCTTATCTTCTTCTCTTTTGACGTACTTTTGTGGGGGTAGTGTGTTTTCTGGATAAATATGCAGTGGAAGTTCAAGGTTCATGAGTTTTGCATCAACAGAAGGGTAAATTTCTTCGTTTCCATCCTTTTTAAAGTAGCATATCAAGTGTAGTTTTTGATCTTGCTTGGTGAGTAAAGATATGCTTTGTTTAATAAGACCATCATACATTTCCCCTTCTTTTGACAATTGTTTATATATGAGGAACAGACCATGGTGAACTTTTGATGGTGACCATAATTTTCCATCTGTCCACCTTTTCACACCACACTGAGTTTCATTCCAAATAAATACAGTATTCTGTTGGATATACTTTGATTTTTCTACTGAAGTAAGACGTCGATTGACAGAGGGTATTATATTCAAACGAGTAGCTTCAAATAACAAAAGTGCATCTCTGATACTCTTAACTCTTCCTCTATAACTTATCACACTAGGACCCCTCCGAGACTCTCGACTTTCTGAGGTTATTGGTGTTTGGTTATTTCGATCCCGAAGGTTCTCTCTATTATTATCTTGTGTGTTGGAATCATCAAGTAAATTATCTTCCTCATCTAAATGTGGGTTGTACTCGGAGATAATCAACATGATTTCAGGATCAAGAAGATATTCATACTAAACAAAAAAAGTGCTATGATCTAAATGGTATTTAACACATCTAGTATGTGGATCAATTATGAAGTGATTCAAATGACGATTAAAGAATAAATTGTAACCTGGGCTACGACAAAAGTCGAATGGATTTCGGACTTATAGACGACTTATTTTGTAAATTATCCACGGCTAACCCGCCACAAATGATACCTAAAGTGAGACTAACCATGTAAAATCGGACAAGGGCTCAAATGAATATAACCAGATTAGTCACAAGCTAACAAAATAACAAAGAGGACGGATATATTAGGAAAAACTAAATCTGCAAATGATTGAACTAGTGTTTCATGTTTGTTATTGTTATGCAGACTAATAAAAAATATGGATGAACATGCTAATGTGTTAGTGCGCGGAGATACTAAGGTATACAATCTGACATACAACCGTACGTAAGGCGTACACCACACACTTAAATTTCCGGTTAGTACAGGTATATCGGAATTAAAAGCAATCTTATTACAAACCTTCAAAAATTTCACCAATTGTATAAAGCAGGTATGGTAGCCTATACATAGGTAACTTGATTATCAAATTCTTTGAAAGCTTTGTTTGCAGGATTTCGCTCTGAAAATATATGCACATTTGATAATATGCCCAATTATAATTAGGGACAGATAAACTACGCGATGTGGTGTTTAGCTTTGCACATTTGTTACCCGAAGACTTTAATGCAGTTAGTGATTTATTTATATAATAAAATATAATTTTTTTATTTTTTAAAATTGTAAAGGGCTCACCACGGATCTAATTCTTCTACCTTGTTTCAAATACAAAGCATGTCAAACGGAGTTCCATTTACAATTGAAGCACAACTTGGCTGCGAAATACATTATTCTACTTATAATTACTTATGTACCTATGGCGCTATATATAATGGATTTAAAATTTCTTATCCCAGGATTCCAACTTCATAGTTCCGTTTTCTTGGAAGTTCATATGCATCTTGAAAGCATCCTTCAAAATATGTGGTTCATGCAAAGACTTGTTCTTGGTACCCTGGAAAATGGCTCTGTCTAAGTATTCTTGCAATTGATCCTTATAGTCAGGGTGAGCAGTCTTGTTAATAATTTCTCTAGCACGTTCCTTTGGAGACAAACCTCTCAAATCAGCCAAACCTTGTTCAGTGACAACAATGTCTAAGTCATGTTCAGTTTGATCAACATGTGGAGCCATAGGAACAATACATGAGACACCAGTTGGATCGATCTTACTTGGTCTAGCAGATGGTGTGTGCATAATGGACAACTTGGCATTTCTAAGGAAATCGGCTGAACCACCTAAACCATTCAACATACGAGAACCCATCACGTTGGTAGAGTTAGCATGTGCAAAGATATCAACTTCCACTGGAGTATTCATAGCAATAACACCCAATCTTCTGATAATTTCAGGAGAGTTGGAAACTACTTGGGATCTTAAACACAATTTTTTGCTGTAAGTATCCCAGTTTTCATAAAACTTTTCGAAACCAGCTTCGGTCAATCTGATGGAAGTGGCAGTAGCAAAGTCCAAAGAGCCAGATTCAAAGAAATCCAAGAAAGAATCTTGTAACACTTCGGTCCACACAGTCAAGTTTTTGAATTGAGAAGAAGCCAAACCTTCAACAACTGCGTTAGCTATATTACCAATACCTGATTGCAATGGGTGTAAATTGTCTGGCAATCTACCCAATTTAACTTCATGCTCCAAAAATTCAACTAAATGGTTAGCAATATTTTGAGAAGTCACATCTGAAGGAGTGTTTGGTGGTACAACATCACCAGTTGTAGACTCGACAATAGCAACAACCTTGGATGGGTCAACTGGAATAGCAGTATTACCAATTTTGAAGTCAGCAGATGTGTGAGGATAAGGTTGTCTGAAAGGGGGGTTTACTGGCATATCGATGTCATGGATACCTTCAAAGGATGGAGTTTTGGTATTGACTTCAATAATGACCTTGTCTGAAACTGAGATCATTTCAGGAGAAGCTCCCACTGCCGGACCTGGAATAATTGATCCATCTTCAGTAATTGCAGTAGCTTCAATGATGGTGTAATCCAATAAATCATTTTCTTTGTTTCTTGTATAGTAGCCATAAGTAAGATCTTGAGGGAACATCGACAAGTGTTTGTCAAAAAACTCAGTTCTACCATCGTTAATAGATTGAGCAATTGGCTTACCAACTTGATGTGGAGAACGTCTCAAAAGCATACTATTGGATGCCCAACGACTTTCTTCAGGACCAGCTGAGGCACCAACAAACAAATTGAAAGCAAGTTTGCCTTGTAAGTTGTTCTTTTCAACATGATCGGCCAAAGCAGCTGGAACTACCTTAGGGGCACCAACTCCAGTGAATCCTGACCAACCTAAGTATTGACCATGTTTGAATAATTCAACACATTGCTCTGGTGTTCTCAACTTATTCAAGTATGGCGCGTATCTAACTCTTTGCTTCAATATGGATGACATGTTGAGAAAGTTCGTTTGTTAAGACAATCAATCCAAAAAGGTGAAAGACGATTCGTTTCTGATCAAAAGTTAAAGTAGTAACTTCAAAAAATTTTGTAGTTGAGAAAGGTATTCCCCAACATATATAACCTTGTTTCTTACGTGTATGATGAAAAGCATCACAAAACTGGCTCGGACTATTGGAAGAAGTTATCACAAAAGAAATTTTTTGTTGAGAACGAGGGGGTGCACCTGGATCACTAAGATCCGTAGCGAATTACGAGGCCAGCTCATGTGAAACGAGGGCCAAAAATTTGTCGCTTTTTTTTTGGGAGCTCAATAGAGGGGAAGAATAAATGGTTGGGGATAGTATGGATAGACAATCAGAACAATATGAAGAATGAACTCTGAACGATTCTACACTTAAAATACGCCCATGAAAATAAGGAAGGTATCTAAAAAGATCGTAACCCAGGCCTTGCTCGGAATATAAGGCTATGTTTAGTCGGAAACCGACTCCGATTCTGCATATGGAGCCATCATTGGTCAATCTGTCGGCCTTAAGAAAGCCATCTATCTAGATGGATTCTAATCATCAAACGAAAGCTAATGAGCGTTGATATGATTCCTATACTCTCTGATGAATATCTGAATGGACATATGCCATTTTGAAGACCATAGTTATTCATATATGCGTAGAAGCCTGTCAGTTACAAGTGGGGTTCAAAGTGGGGCTAGAAACGGTTTATTTACGATACTGCACTCGCTGCATTGAAAAATGACTGGGGGTGTTTTCCCAGTCAATATACCCCGGATTCGAAATTATTAAGTCTACACAACAAGGGAACATAACCTTGCCATCTCTGAAATTTAGCACAATAACTGTCTTCCCCTATCTTACTAATTGTGAGGTAATATTCCATGGCCATATATCGAATGTCATTTTGTATCAGAAAATTTTGCGCTTCCCCGGAATCTTGATGCATCAAAACATTCTAAACTCCGCGGAACAGAGAAAACTTACGCCACAAAATACATCCCAGATATGTCTATTAAAGGTTAAAAATTATTCTACATACGCTACCTTTGATTCATCTTCGCGGCTTTGAATCTACTAACTCTGATTGGGTTTCCACTCTCATCAATTGGTTCAAATTCCAATTCTTGTTCTGTTTTCCTGTAACCTGTGCTATTATTGTCGAATAAAATTTTTTGTCTAAGTTTGTGATAGTTTGTGACAATTTCTTGGTTGATGAACTCTGACTCAATAAGATCGTCAGTCGCAAGGGCCAAGGCATCACTCGCTCCATCATAGTCCTTCTCAACTATTTCCTCAGCAAGGATTGGCGCTTCATCCTCATCTTCAACCTCACTACCTATAGTTTCAAAATGGGTTTCATCCTCTTCATTTATATCGTCAGGAATAATTTCGTCCAAACTAGGATTGTAACTATCTAACTCCATAATTTTAGGCGTTGTAGATTTCTTTTTAGGGGCTGTTTTAGAAGGCATGGATTCAATCATCTTGTTTAAAATTTCGAAATCTTCTAATTGATCTACGACAGGACCCCCAGTATCAATGTCTTCATCATACATACCCAAGACATATGCTTTTGCCATAGTGTCAATATCATGTTGCATGCTCTGAAAGTCAACCTTTGCCTCTTTAACATCAACTTGCTCGTCGGCACCAGTCTCTTGATCTATATCTTTGCCTGTAGTCAGTTCTGATTCTAAATCAAAGTTTTTGCTTTTTTTTGAAGTATCGTTCTTAAATTGTGACACTATTTTAGACTTAGTAACAATCAGGAAATCTTCCACTTCTTCTTGGATTGAATAGTTCATCAGATGTTTCGTGTTCTCATTTTTATCTTGAGAGACTTCTAGGGGCATTGTAGAAGGCAGAACTTGGCTTTGAACATCATCAGTAACCAACCCTTTTGATGCTGAGATTTGCTTTTTAAAGCGAGATTGTTTTCTAGGTTTAGTACTTAGGGGGTTATTCATTGATGATAAGCGAATACCATCAATGTCATGTTCTAATACGTCTCCATTTATCGATGTCTGGACAGGAAGGAGTTTATGAGCCGAATCAAAGTCATTTGTAACAGACTTTTGACTTTTTGATTCACCTCGAGACTCATTTCTTGACATTTTGAATCTAGATACTGGTTTAGGAGCAAATTCAACCTTATCCTCAACCTCAGAAATTGATTCTTTCACTAAATCATATCTGTTCATAGTTTCCAAGACATTCTTATCATCATAATTCGTTCGTATTTCTCTGATGTTTTTCTGACCATCTTTCGAGATTGTCCCTCTAACAGGAGGAAGCGATTCATTTACTTCTCGCTCGATAACCAAGTCATTAGTAGGTGGTGCATCACGAAGTTCTTTTATTTCTCTTTCAATAACCAAGTCACTCATAGGTTGTGAATCAGAAATTTGCGAATGATTATTGTTCTCTAAGTCCTTCGAAGATCTTCCTTCCTTGATTCTGTCTTGTTTAAACAATGAAAGTTTTCCCAGAATTGGAGCAGATTTTATGAGATGACTGACGTTTTCAATATGTTTGATATCCAACTCTGGAGCAAATCTGACAGACTTCTTCTTTTTATCTTTGTTATTTGAATCACCAGAGATATCACTTCCATTTAATTTGACATTTGATAATCTAAAGTCCATTATCTCGTTCCATAACTTTTCATTAACATTTTTGTTGCCGTCTCCTTTTAAAAATGAATTGTTGCCTCCATAAAGTAAATCGTCACCGAACCCGTCATCCGAATCATCATCATTTTCATCTTCATCACCAGAAAAGTCAAAATCCCACTCTTCATCTTCATTTGCTAAGTCTGATGCATAAGTTTCAGATTCATTCAAGTCATCGGCTAATAATTCTAATTCCAAAATATCATTCCTGTCAATTTTGATATTCAGATTTGAGGCAAGTTTATTTTGGGCATCACCTTGTTGTTTTGATGAACCCTCTTCCTCATTATCAAGTTCCATATGATCAGAAACTCTTGGAGTATTGTTCGACATTAATTCTTTTTCAGTTCTAAGGTCTTGATTTTGTCTAATCTCATTCAAAATTATTTCTTTGATTTTGAACTTGTCATCTGCGCTGATCTTCAAATTATCAATTTTATCGAGTAAGTGATCTTCATCTGCACCTATTGATGATTTATTAGATGGATTATCAATAACTTCCATATCCTTGAGTAAATCGGAGAGTTCTTCATGATCTTGACTGCCAGGTGGATTTACAGACACATTCTTTTTTTCAATTCCAGATTCTATCTCTTCTTTAAATTCAACTCTATCAGGTTCTGTTTTCGCCTTTTCTTTTTTATTGAATTCTTTTCTATTATCTTTAATGTTGTCCTTTTCATTATGATCATAAGTTTTCGAAGGAGAATCAGAGAGCTTGTATTCTTCGTCATTAACTTTACTTCTCACTATATTTCCATTTTCATCCAATTCCTCTTCAATATCCATGTAGGGAAGTTCTTCTCCATTAAATTCATCTTTTCCTGGTGTTGTCTGTTCAGTGAACTCCTGAAACTTTTGGAAAGCACTTTTTGTATTCAAAGCCTCTCTGATTTTGTTCGAGAATACTTCAATAGATTCTTCTATATCAAAAATTTTTCTCTCAAGAAAGTCTAAAGAATCTACTTTACTTAAATTCACGAAATAACCTTGACCAAGGGCCATCATGAACCTCTCATCTTTTTTAGCCAATTTGATGTGTGCTCTCAAGTCTTTATAGGTTACCACTTGATCTTTTAGCAAATCTTTCTTATCTTCGAGTTTTAATATGGTATTTTTCAATTGAGTTTCAAGATCATATTCATCTTGACGGTTGATCAGTACTTCAGACTGGCTTGCCATTGCAGCTAGTGGCCAAAATAGTATATGAGATGAGATGATTTGGCTAATACGCACTTAGATCTTAGATAGCTTAACAAAACCTTTTGACAACACACGACTAATCAATGATTACAAACCTAATTCTATCGATATTATATATATTATTACTACTTTACATTACGTATACATGATTATGATCGCTTATCTCGGAAAAGCACCTTCGCCACCTCTTTTAGATTCCCAGTCTTTCACTGTCATTTCCCACTCTTCGTCTTCAGTCATTGGTACTTCTTCATCGTTCTGCGAATTGTAGAGATTATTAGCATCAGCCTTTCTTTCCATCACATCGTATTCATCTTTATGCTCAATCCACCTCTCATGTATATCTATCTCTTGATATGCTGTATTTCCACTTTGTCTTGTTGCCTCACTCCAAATAGAGTCCCCACCAATTTCACTTCCAAAACTATACCCATTAGCCTTATCTATAACACTTAATAAATGAATCATACTTTGTTTGTTTTCCACCGATAGAACCTCAAAAGAAACAAGATTAAAATCTTCTACTAATTCTGCTATCATTTTTGTGAGCCTCACATAATTTTGACCTAAAACTGAATTAGATTCTTTCTCCAAATATGGGGAAAGATAACTAAGATCCTGTACTTCTGTATAAAAATCAAGCTTAAAGGGAAGCTCACCATATCCTCGTAGAAGATCAATCTTGGAAATAACGTTAACATGAGGAAGATCTAATTGAAGCATAGATCTCAAACTTAACATTAAAATTGAAATGTATTGTGATGGGCTAGTCAAATATATAGAATCAACTAGAGAAACCACACATAATCGTAAGTGCCCTGACTTAACAAGAGCCTTGAATATTTTGTATAATGAATTATGATGAGTGAAGAGTTCCACTTGTCCTGGTGAATCAAAAATAAGGTAGTTCTGTTCATTAACAAGTTTATCAATTTTTTCCACAAACAGATTTATCCCAGTCTCATCTAAGCTCTCAAGGGCATACATTAATCCACCATTTGGACCTAAGTTCAATTCCTCCATTATCTCCTCTAACGTTATAAAATCACGTATGTCTAACGCACAATTTGGATATGGTAATTTATCATTAGCCGGATCAAGATTAATAATTGCCAGCTTCCTTCCTATTGCTGACATGAACTGATACATTCCATGGCAATAAGTTGATTTGCCTGACCCCGGGGGACCAATCACGACTTGTCCGAACATTTTTGGATAGTTTTTTTCTGTGATGCATCTTGCTTTATCATGGAGCTGTTTGATGGCCAATACTATTCATGCCTGTACACGACCATGGTTTTGGGAGGCGATAATCAGAAAATAGTGTTCATCAATCTTATCCAATAACCAAAACTTTCTAATTGCTTCAGTCAGCGAAAGTATTGTAACTTATTATTAGGAAAGCATAATTGAGTGATAAAATCGAAACCCATACTTAATTGGCTGGTGTATTCAATTAATCTAATCCAAGTTATAATTTGCCACATTACATAACATAATGACATCAATCAACAACGAATCTACTTTTTTGAATAAGACTGTTACTGTCTCGCCACTTGTCTTGTTATCAGTCGTCGATCACTATAACAGAGTTGCAAAGGATTCAAAAAAAAGAGTTGTTGGTGTTATCTTAGGAGACAGCTCCTCCGATACCATAAAGGTCACAAACTCTTATGCTATTCCATTCGAAGAAGATGAAAAGAATCCAAGTGTTTGGTTCTTGGACCATAACTTCATAGACTCAATGGGTGAAATGTTCAAGAAGATCAATGCCAAAGAAAAATTGATTGGTTGGTATCACTCCGGCCCTAAGTTAAGACCATCCGATTTAAAGATCAACGAAGTGTTCAAGAAATACAACCCTAATCCACTTTTGTTGATCGTAGATGTCCAACCGAGAGAAGTTGGAATTCCTACTGATGCTTATTTTGCTGTTGATGATATTAAGAATGATGGTTCAGCTGCTGAAAAAACATTTGTGCACGTTCCATCATTGATCGAAGCTGAAGAAGCTGAAGAAATTGGTGTAGAGCATTTATTAAGAGATATTAGAGATTTAGCAGCGGGGAACTTATCTTTAAGGGTGACTCAAACCTATCAATCATTACTCGGATTACATCAAAAACTTCGTGAGATAGCAAACTATTTAGATAAGGTCTATCAAAAGAAGTTGCCAATAAATCATACTATATTGGGTAAACTTCAAAACGTATTCAACTTACTTCCAAATATTGCCAAATCAAATCAACTTGAATCAGAAAGAAACAATTCACAATATGAGTCTAACAACCCATTGTCTACTGCATTCACAATCAAGACAAATGATGAGTTAATGGTAGTTTACATAAGTACCCTCGTCAGGGCCATCATTGCTTTCCATGATTTGATTGAGAATAAATTAGAGAACAAAAAATTGAACGAAAAAAAATCAATCGATCCTAATGCTGAAATTGATATCGATGCTACTGCGGCAGGTAATGACAATGGCGACGTAACTATCAATGAATAAGTAGATACAAATATAAGTCTCTAAATAGAAAATAAAATCACATAGTCGTGCGCAAGACGAAAAATTCACACTAAAGTCTGATTTAATAAATCTACAACCATTCAATATAAGCTACCTTATTGCATGAGATACGTCGAGGACCTATTCGATTAGAGAACCAACTATCTAGCCACAATCTTTGAATAGAATAAGCATACAATGTCACATAAGCTAATGGGGCTACCTAGGTTAAATACCTTACATCACTTCAATTTCTTCTTCAAAAATACAAAGACAAGATTTCGGGTAGATCAAAATTTTATTGATAATCAATACCTTATTTCTGGAAACAGAAAGCTCATAGTTACAACAGCTATTTCAAGAAAGAACCATGCTTCGTCACAGAACGACGGGAACTCGATATTGGAGAATGTGGCCACAAAAGTCTTGAATTGCCAAGATTCTGATGTTCAACTGTCACAGAAACTGAATTACAAGAATGTTCCTTTCAAGGTCGTACCAAAAGATCCCAACCAAGTGCAACTGTCTGTTGACAAGGCTAAATCGGGGCCAAAAAGTGACCTTGGTGCCATAATCAACCCTTATATCAAATTGACAAAACCAAACTTGACAATTTTAGTTACACTTTCTTCTATATGTTCATATGCTATTTCACCGTACACAGTTTCTTTGCATGAACTCTTCTTCCTTACGGTCGGTACTGCATTATGTTCAGGTGCAGCCAATGCAATCAACATGGGAAGGGAACCTGAATTCGATAGAAAAATGCCCAGAACTGTGGGAAGGCCTGTTGTCCGAGGCTTAGTAACTCCTCAACAAGCCTACCGTTTCGCCGGAATAACAGGATCTTTAGGATGTGCTATGCTTTACTTTGGTGTAAACCCAACTGTCTCAGCGTTAGGATTTCTCAACATCGTTTTGTACTCCTGGATTTACACATCACTCAAAAGAAAATCCATCATAAATACTTGGGTGGGAGCTGTTGTTGGTGCTATACCTCCTTTGATGGGATGGGCTGCTGCTTCCTCATTGAACCATCCAGCTGCTTGGTGTTTAGCAGGATTGTTATACGCATGGCAATTTCCTCATTTTAATGCCTTATCCCATAACATTGCTGATCAATACAAACAAGCTGGTTATGTTATGACTGCAGCAGAAAGTCCCAAGCTCAATGCTAGGGTTGCCTTAAGATATTCTTTATTAATGTTCCCGTTATGTTTTGGTTTATCTTACTTTGATATCACTGACTGGGTATTTCCCTTTGATTCTGCGATCCCAAATGGTTGGTTGGCTTACTTAGCATACAAATTTTGGAGACAACAACAAAAGAATTATGCAAATGGAAGTAAACCAACAGCAGAAGGTTTGGCTTTGGCTGGTGTTCATGCAAAACAATTATTTTGGTGTTCTGTATGGCATTTACCAGCAGTATTGATCTTGGCAATGCTCCATAAGAAAGGCCAATGGGATCGTCTTCTAGTATATCTAGGCTTCAAGGACAAAAATTCTAATGGTGCCAAGGCGTTGCAATATTAAATCCTCTTGTAAATAACCAACATACAAATTGTATATCCAATAATTAGATTTAACGTGCATTCGAAAACAAGAAATTTTTTATATAAATTGACATCGAAACGTTCTAAACTCGTAGAAATTCTTCCATAGTATAGTTTCCCTAAACAAGAAAGACTTCACACTCATAAACCAATGCAATATATCATCAAAATTCACCTACACGAAATCTAGAATAACTAAACTCCCTAAAACAACGGATATGCCTCAAATACAAAAACTTTGAAACAACTTCAAATTCAAACCAAGGTAGACTCATAATTGTAAAACTCATGAGAATCGCACAGACATATCAAAAAACAACAAAATTGATACAAACAATTACATATCCTACCAAAACTAATTCAGTACACTTAAAACAACATAATTCTGTTTTAAAACTGAACTGATATTTACTCTGTATTGATTAAATTTCAAATAGCTTTTGTAGCAATGCAATTACATATTTTCATCAAAAATATAAATCCAAATTACCCAAAATATAGTTATAAACATTCAAAATACCACTTAATCTTCTATTGAACTACTGAATATGTTCTTTCCGGAGACAATTATCTAGAAGCACAACATCCATGGTCCGAAACGTGTTAGTCCAGGAACTATAAATAGGATATAGTCACAAACAATATTCAATTACTGTTACCTCAAATACAAAACAACTTATAGAACTTTTGTAGAGTACTATTAATACAAAAAAAAAACTATTTACAGATGCGAGATTTGCTAATACCTAACAAACTTGATTGTGAGAACATAACGCTTCGTCAACCAAGACACACTACCTACTCCAGTCAAAGATTACGGTTTCGCAAAAATTCTTAGAAATAACCCAAAGAAGCACCAACATGTCTAAATGGTCGCCACATAATTTAAAGTAGTAGCTTTAACTTCACATCAACTCTAAATAAATAAGACCTAAATTGAAAACATTCTACAATATACTATTTAGTAATTTCCAAACATTTACATCTAAATCAATTTCAAATCATCCCAGCAAACTGCCATTGTGAAAAAACCAGCCCATTATCAATGCACCAAAAAATACTCAAAAAATAAGTTTCCCATCTAACAGTCTCCTTTATCTCAATTCAATACAACAAAAGCTAATTGTACTTCAATCTCAAACTTTAATTCCCAAACTACATTCTGTTGGAATAACTAAAGGAGAACAACGTTCACAAGTAACTGACATTCGGATCAACATAAGAGCACGCCCTTATAACTATCTTCATCAACAATAAACCTAAGCAATTAGCCAGTACTAATCCTCGCCTTGAAATCAAACAAAAACAAAGACTCGGTTTTATTTTTTCCAATAATTACATATAAAGAGGTACTATTATTATATATTGTTAATAGCAGAATTCTATAAGCAATTCACAATTGCAGCATCGTGTCATAAACTTTAGTTCATGAACTGTTTTTAGATTACATATAACGATTCAGAAAAACACCTTCCTTATTCAATTTACAAATAGATTTAATCCCGCATTGCATATGAACCAGGATAAGAAGCATCAAAATTGTTAGGTTTCCAGAAAAAACTATACCTTCATATTTGCATTTTATGTGCCTCAAATATAATAAACTTCATGAATCGAATACTGGGAAGGTAACATAGTATTATTATTGGCGGTGATGGTGCACTAGGTTCAGTTCCCTTGATGCTAAATGCGTTTAATAATTCATAGTAGTTTAAATAAAATGAAGCTTTTATTGCACCAAAAAACGATGAATATATATATTCTAATGCTAGCAAATAATAATGCCAATTGTTAAAACTGATCAGACTTTCCAATTATCACTGTGATTTTTTTACCTGGTATTAGTTGTGATGGACGAAGCTTGAACACACTACTAGATTTAAATTGATTCTGCAAACAAGATTAACACTTACTCTATATCTTTACTATTATTATAAAATACTGGTGAGCCGAAAACTATTCTTTCAATTTGTAGTAGCAGTTTCGTACTACCAGTGAAGCTACATAAGGCTAGTGGTGTAAGCTTGATCCCTAGAATAAAAATGAAATAACTTCTTTAAATTTGGGTAACTGCCTTGCGATATACACGAGTAAAATATTCATTAAACTTGGATTTATAGTGCAATGGAAAACATATTCTGCTTTTCCGACCAAAGGCCAAAGAGCTTGGAAAAAAAATGTAGATATCACTCTGGACAAAACCTTCGATATGAAGTGTCCTCATTAAATTTATGTTTGTTGGAGTAGCTATTTATTGTGTGTTGTCAGAATATACGGGTCATAAAATGAGATTAAGATAGAATTAATTGTAAATAGTTGTTTCGGTGTAAAGTCTCCTATTCAAATTATTATATGTTAAGATGGAACACAGTTGCTGCTTCTTGATAAAATGATGCACAGATTTCATAGATTTACTTCCAGAACTTAGGCTGGAAAATGACATTATCAGGTCATTCAAATTTAATTTAGGATTTGGTTTGAAAAGAAGTACCGTAAGTCTAGTTTAAACATTGCAGCTCTCTTAGACAATTTCTTTTGTTTTGAAAAAGCAAACCATCAAATCTTTTTAATGAACCATTCAAATTCAATAGAGTTGGGTCTTCTTAACTAATGAACTATACACAAGTGTAGAAAGTATTTAAAATTCATTATGTTAAAGAATATGAGATGGGAATGGTTTTGATTGAAGATACTGGTAGGAAATACTATTCTAGGGCTCTCCTAAAGTTGTAAAGGAACATTCTCCTACCCATCGCATACAGAGGCAGAAGCACCTAGTTTTTTTTGTTTTTTTTTGGTAATCCAGTAAACAATTAGACAGGAGCCTCCATTTGATGATTTTCCTGTTATTCTAGCTATTTTTTTTTATAATGAATATATTCATTGTGTAAGATCCATATTTAATTTCATTACTATTTGAATATATCAATTATCTTGTATGATCTTTTTCAATAAAATGTAAATGTCACTCATCTTCTTGGAACATTTAGGTTTTTTACTGATAAGACAAGTCTGGTTTCACATTGCACATTTGCCCCATAAAATTTGACTGTGTAAGCTATACAGTAAAAAATCAATGAATATTCTTTCCATAATGCTTTGCGAAGAACCCAAAACCCTTTCCATCGTCTCGTCAAAATAAAGGATTAACTACTCCTGTATGTAATGATGAATTCGAAATACAATCAACCTAATTTGAAGAAAGTCTTTCTAACCATACCTCTAAAATGAACCCAAATTTCAAAATTGCATAGATCATTACAGATTTTTGGTTTCTTTTTCTACAAGCCAATTAATCATTATCTATTTGAAACTAAACATTTTAAATTACACTATCGTTGATGACTTCTTCTCATTATATTTCGCCTCACTTTCCATACACCTCCAACTTTCCTCTTAGTGTCGAAATTTATGTATGGAATTTTATTAATGCCATGATAGTTTATCCCTTCAGTTCTTTTCATTTGTTGATTAAGCAATTTAACCTGCGTCTCATGTGCTTTCAAGATTTCTGAATTCAACAACTCTATTTGAGGAATCTCACCATCACCTTTCACAACCAATAATTTGAAATTTTTCACCAATAAAGATTTCATTCTTTTCATATTTTGTTGAGGTACATATAAATTCATATACTTTTCAGATCGGTTTAAACTATGAATAATACCAAGGCCTTCGAATCTTAAATCACGGAAAGAAAGTAGAATTTTTTTATAATCGGAGTAATTCAAATATAAAGGTAAGTTAACATCTGAAGACCCTTTTAATTTATGCTCCACTGTTTTAAATTCTTCGATTTTGATAAAGTAGAATCCAACAATACAAGAATCTAAAATTAATGGTATATCTTCCAAGTCAAAACTTGATCCAATATCAAACTGTAATGTGGTTACTGCACTTATTCCAAGAGAGTTGACAGAATCATTCTTAGTATTATAAGAAAGTCTGTAAGGAGCAATATTCAAAAGATGTTTTTGAAAATCAAACAGCAACGAATCTTTTCTGTGAAAGTAGATGAGTTTGTTCAAATCCCGTAATTGTGAGGCGGAGTACTTGGACTCTCTATTCATGCTCCTTAAAATGTATAAATTCTTGTAATAAATTCCACTTAAGATATCCACGTTTTCTCCTTCATTAGCCTCTGAAAATGAGGATAAGAGGATCATATGATCTGGGTCGGCATAACTAGTTATTTGAGACAAAAGCTCTTTTCCATATCCCTTTATCCAACCTGGTGTATTAATAATAAGATGATTACCCTTATGCTGATGATTACTGAGATAAAAGTCTAATAATGCTTTCAGAAGCTCTAAATAATTGTCAGGCAGATGAACTGGCGAAGTGAAACCAAAAAAGTGAGAAATATTATCCTCTTCGTCAACTTTATAAGCAGCATTTGGTATGTGAAGGCCCCAATTAGGTTCACTTACATTTGTCAAAGATAAAGTATATGGAACTGAAAATTCGGATTGGCCAGGGTCAAGATCCAAGTATGAAATATTGTTAGCATATTTTAGAACCATTTCATTTAATAGTGACTTTGAGAATGTTGACTTACCTGTATTCTTATTTCCCATGACCATTATAACTTTTGGTTCAGATGTTTGGAGCAACTTTACAATTTCATCTATACATTTAGACCAAGTCGGATCCAAATTGAGTCCCTCTGTATCTGACAGTTCTTCCAATACAATCCGAAAGGTACTCAAATCTGCAGTAGTGGGTTTGTTAGTCAGTAGATTGTTTGGAAATAAGGTTCTGAAAGGTGGCATATAATGACCTATATGCTCCAAACCAGACTTGAATGTTTCTAGTTTTACCACTGACATATAGTTTTTATCAAATGAAATCGTGTGAAAATTATTAGATACTTTGGCATCATAGTGAGATGAGATCATTGGTAATGACTGGGAGTCGGGTGCTAAAATGTTGTAAGATTTACTTCCATCAGAAAGAACGTGCTGATTATTTAATTTAGCTGAGCCTCGAAGCACCGTCACAGTAACCTGACCATGTAGTACTAAATATTCATCTTCTTTCAAACCAATAAGAATGTAAGTGGATTCGTAACGAATATTATCATCTGAAGGTTTGAAATTGGAGGTCTTCACAGGTAAAAGAGGATATGAGTACTGGTTGAAAATGTGATTAGTTGGTTCTGCTTTGAAATCAATTTCTTCTCTTGTTGCTACCATCGAGTCAACATCATATTCATATTCATCGCCCAGAATATCGTTATCTTCATCTGATGAGTTTTGTGCATATCGTATTATTGGATCATCATTTTCCATATTATTGCTCTCATGAAATATCGATGCAATTGAAGTATTTTTCTTCAATGTGGCATATGCACTCATACTTGGTTCTATCAAGTTGAATAGTACTTTAAGGTTGGTGATGCTCATCAACAATTCAAATGGTATATACACGACATGTGTACTACTAAACTTAGTTCACATACATAAGAAAATAAGGATTGGACCGATTACAATTAATGATTAATGCATGTTTTTTGTAAGCTTTATCAATTTGTGATGTATCCTATCGAAATAAGTTTTGAAGAATTCATGCTTCTCCATTTTTTTTTGAATTTTTCGAATTTTTTGAATTTTTCAAAATAATCTCCGCTAAAACAATTTGACCTACGATTCGCTACGAAAATAATTATACTACAAAACTGAGACTGATATGTCTCTTGGCTCCTTAGTAAAATTTATTTCTCCACATAAATAGGAGCTGGGAACACTATTAGTATTGTGTACCTAGAATTTCGCATGAAGGAATTTTAGTGAAACTGCACTTTCGTCCCCGCACCTAGTCATAGATCATTTCCTTTGTTCAAGAATGGATAAGGCCAACTGGAACAACCAGAATCTCATATGTAGAGGATTGGAATGAGCATATTACGCCTCATTTTCTACTGGTGACTGTCAAACGTAATTTGATGTAAGGTCACTGAACCTTATTTAATGCTCACGTGTAAAGGCATAGCAAAATATAATACATCGAAGGAACTTAGCGCTCCGAATCCCCGCGAACACAAAGTATATAAAGTGGAGTTTTCCTCCATAATTCTCATAGTATTACTACAACAAAATTAAAATGAATAGTAAATTACAAGGCGCAATTGATGAAATTGTTCAAGAGTTCTCAATTGATAAAGAATTTTTGATGAAAGCGTCTGATCACTTTTCGAAGTGCTTGGATGCTGGTTTAGCAAACACTGCTTCCTCCAGAGAACATATGCCCATGATCCCAACTTTTGTAACTAGTGTACCAACTGGTAAAGAGAAAGGATTGTTTTTGGCTGCAGACTTGGGGGGTACAAACTTCAGAGTTTGCTCCACGGAGTTACATGGTGACCATACATATGAGTTGAAACAATCGAAATATAAGATTCCAGTTGACTTGATGCAAAATTCCAATGGTGATAGTTTGTTCTTTTATTTAGCTACTAAAGTCAAAGATTTTTTTGAAGAACACCACAATGAGTATGATTCAGAAGAAAGGTTGCGTTTGGGTTTTACTTTCTCATTTCCAGTTGACCAAACTGCATTGGACAAAGGTAAATTGATTCGTTGGACTAAAGGATTTGACTTGCCGGACTGTGTAGGGGAAGATATAGTGGGGATGTTACAAAAGCATATTGATGCACTCGATGTTAAAGTTCAAGTCGTCGCCTTGGCAAACGATACTGTGGGTACTCTTTTGTCCAGAGCATACTCAAATGACATTTCAAAGACTCATGCAAGAACAGCAATTGGGGCTATATTTGGAACTGGTACCAACGGTGCGTACCTTGAAAGAATGGATAACATTAAAAAATTGAAGGAATCAGATGTTCCTGAAGGAACAACAGGTGTTATTATTAATACCGAATGGGGTTCGTTTGATAACAAACTAGAAGTTTTACCCTCTACTAAGTATGATGAGATTGTTGATGGTGAGACTGCTAACAAGGGATACCATTTATTCGAAAAACGTATTAGTGGTATGTTCTTAGGCGAAATTTTACGTGTCATCTTGATTGATTTATTTGAACGGGGTTTGTTATTCCAAGAGTTATATAAATCAAGAGGTGGATCATTACCACACAGATTGTCACAACCATGGCAATTAAACTCCGAAGTTTTATCATATTTGCAAATTGATGATTCTACTGACTTGAAAATGTCCCAATTAGTTTTGGAAAATCACTTAAGATTACCAACAACAACAGAGGAGAGATTAGCTATTCAGAAGATAACTCAAACCGTTTCTTTAAGAGGAGCTTACCTTTCTGCAATTCCGTTGGCTTCTATAATTGGGCGTGTTAAAGATTCATATAAAGATGATGACAATGATTTTGAGGTTGGATGTGATGGTTCTATTTTCGAATTTTACCCTGGATTTCAGGATAGAATTTTAGAAGCCATTGCATTAATCGATCCATTGAAGGGGCAAAACAAAAAGATTTACTTGAAACTTGCTAAGGATGGTAGTGGTGTTGGTGCTGCCTTATGTGCAAGTCTTGCCTAAGTCAAGAATTGCTAATATTTCTGTTCATTGAACAACTTTAATGCACAATTACGTTATCAATTTACATAGTAATGTAATTTGTAGAGAGAAAATAATATTTTCGCGTATAGGTTCCTGCACTTTGATGAAAACCTCAAACAATATCTTAGATCAAAAGACACCTAATAAAGAAATCATTTTCATGCTTGGTGGGATAAAATGATGATGATGAACATGCGAATTCTTATACTAGGTATAGCTTATTTAGCCTCTTATGGTAAAGCTATGATTCCTGACTTAAGTGGGAAATCACAACATTTTGAATCAATTGATAACACTCAAGCAGGACACTTGTCATTACCTAGTTTATTGCATATTAATAGTCTCGATGATTTGTCATTGAATTGGAATATTTTAGGAAATCCAGTATATGATACTGGTAGGCTTCTTCTTGGTGAACCAGCTGCAGCAGTTTGGTCAACTCCAGGATTGGAAAATACTGCTAATGAATGGACAATTGAATTTGTATTCCGTTCAACTGGAACAACAGAAGGTGATTCACAATTTGCTGATCTGAATGGATTGTCATTATGGCTTATCAATTCAGCTGAATCATTATCAATTGATGAAAATAATATGGATAATTTTGGAGGGCCTTCCAGATTTGATGGTTTCCAGTTCTTAATAAATAACAAAGATGCCCATGGTTTGAAGATTTTCAATAGCGATGGTGGCCAGTACATTCAGAATGATATTAGTAGTTCCTTTGGAAATTGTGCATTCAATTACTTAGATTCACAGGTTCCTTTTACTTTAAGAATATCTTATTCAAAGGAAAAAAGTTGGTTCAAGGTTCAAATTGATAACAACGTTTGTTTCAAAACTGATAAAATTATTGTACCATCAGATGTTGGTGATTTTACTTTTGGGTTTACTTCAAGTATCAGTCCAGACTCGTCAGAGCAATTCGAAATACTTGGCTTAAAAGTTTGGAATAGCTTGACTGATGATGCTATTGATGACCATGGAATTATGTCTGATGAACAGATCAAAATTCATTACACAACAATTGTTGAGGAATCTGCTGCTACACAAGAACCGCTCACTTATCCTCGTCATATTAGAGAATCCTTGATGGCTAGAACTCAGCAACATAGAAACGAAATGGAACGTAAAATTACAGAAGATATGAATGGTCTCAATACCCAGGGTAATACTTTGAACTCGGGATTAGAGTTGGTTTCTAGAAATATTGAAAGATTAGGAGATATTATTAACAGTATTGAAAAAGCTACAGATTATGATTCAAAGGGAATAATGTCACAAATAGAAGACTTGAAGACAACTCAAATTAATCAAAATCAAAAAATCGAGGCTTTACAAAGGTCTGTGGATGACTTTAAATCAAGTATCGCTCAGCAATACTCTCAAATGTTGGGGGCTGTTTCAAAACTCAATGAGAAAGTCATCGGAGAGGTCAGAGAACAACAATATAGCTTAGAAGGATTGACCACCAAAGTTGATTTGCTCATGTCTAACCACAAAGAAATTTCATATCAGTATGAAAGATCATCACAATCTGCTGCAGAGACATCAATTATCATGGATGTTATCACAAAATGGTTACTCATTCCTTTGTACCTAGCAGTTGTAGTGATAGGCTTTATCATCTATCGTCTGAGACGAAACAAACATTCTAAATTACTTTAGTATAGTGACGTGAACAAAATTACATTACATATAGACTTAAAAATATATGATCACTTAAACTAATCGACAACTATCACACCGTTCTTAATTTTTCTGTCCCTCTTACTAGGAGAAATAGATCTCTCACTTGTAGGAGACCCAGCTCCTGGGGAGTCAAACTTATTTGCCAAATCTTTCACAGAAGTTTTTCTCCCCAATGTTGGAATAAACTTCGGTTGGGAAAATTCTGAATTGACAGGAGAATCACCTATCGCACCTGTATCATAAATAATATCTTTTCTGGATGGTCTTGATGAGACAACCATTTTATTAGATTTTTTGTCTTCTGTTAAAATTGAGCTCAACTTCTTTTTATTAGGGGATGTAGATCTTTTCAAAGAGTTTGGTGCCAGTTTTTTTGGTGTCATAGGTGGTGGAGGAGTTTTTGGTGTCTTTATATCATCCTGATCATCTTGTACTTCCTCTTTCTCCTTCACTCTAGGCCCTGCAACATCTGTTGGCTCTGTCGCATCTTGTGCGGGAAGAGGTTCGTTATCTTGTTTCTTGCCCCTGTGGACAGCCTTTTGTAATTTTGACTCGAGTCTTGATTTGGAAGTTTGGGATGCAGATGCACCAGGCTGTATAGTAGCTTTAATGGAATTTTCTCTGCTAGCTGAACCGTTGCCTATAGCACCTTGCCTTGACGAATTTGCCCGTCTTAACTCTTTGAAAATAGCCTCCTTATGCTCAAAAAGATCATTGATGAAATTGAATTGATGCTTATCATTCATAATACTCCTCGAATAGTCCAGATTGATAGAATCCAATTTAGGTCTTAATACTAGATTTCCAAATTCCTTCGCCAACTTTTTACGGAAATCGTTGGCCAACTTCGTATCCTTAGATCCAATGATTTGGACTAATCTATTTAAATGAGTCAAAATAGCATCTAGTGTGGCTAGATTACTTTTTGATAAATCAATTAACACATTTTGCAATCCATTGACTCTTGAACTTGTCTTTGATTCATCAGTCACGGGATAGTTCGAATATAATGACTTTATCAAGTCGTAATAGTTGTGAGGAATAACAGAATCTGGAAGCTCCATCAAGTACAATTTTAATAAATTGGTTATAATAATAGGGTGAGACTTGGACAAGATTTCATTAAGCTTCATTACATCGCTGACATCATTCACTTGAAATCTCAAATTATGAACACTAGTTAAGTGAATTGGCTGTGTCCACAAATTGATTCTTTCTTCATCGTTTACAAGTTCGGGGTAAACTTGATCTAAATGAGAGAGGATACTCTGGACTAATATAGGAACAACCTTTCTATCCAATCTTGATTTGACATTCAAATCCACACCAAATGTTTGTCTTATATTCGAATTATAGTAATTATCATACAAGATTACATGAGGTTTGAATTTTCCGGTAGAGTAGTTTTCGATTAAAAACTTCAAATCGTTCACAGGATTGATAGTTTCCTCTAAAAGTAACAACTCATCACACATTTGCTTCATGGAGCTAATTTTGTTGGCAAAACTGGACAAAAAATCAAAGGTTACCTTTTTAATTGCTTTCAATCTATCCAACTCGCATTTCTGCATGAATGTCAAGTGATCCATTATAAGTTCCTCAAATTCACACCTAACATTATCCAACTCGACAGTTTGTTTATAGTACTGACTGTCTAATTGGTTGACTTCAGTGATTAATTTGGATAGCTGTGATTTATCGTTAAAGTCAACAGAATGAACTCCAATAGCCTGCTTCATGTCTTCGAAATAATCTTGGAACTGGTTAGCAGCTCCTGTAGTAACTGAGGGATTCCTGCTCAAATTTTCATCATTTCCACCACCATTTTTTAACTTGGAGAGCTTAGCAATTTCAAAAACGATTGGCTTCCATTGATAAAAGAATTGAGATGAATTTATAAAGTTTTTTCCTCCACTCATAGAACCAATCAAACGGATAAATCCATTATTAATCAAATCCTGAGCAAAAGCTTCCGCTTTCACAATGTTTCTATTAAATTCAGGCATATTGTCTAATAACCACTGAGTGATTGCACTACCAGTTGAAACATTGTGATAAGTACCCAAGATTGGGACTTTATGCGACAAAAGCTCGATATTACTCAATATGTCTGAGAGTAGTGCCTTTAGGGCTTTATGGTCATAAATACCATTTCCTATATTGTAGGTAGTTTCATCTTGATCTTCTTCTTCTGTATCTTGAACACCACCTGTAGCTTTTTGAGTTTTACCATCGATTGATTCAGCGAACTCAATATCTTTCAATTCTTGATTTAACTCATCTTCAGTATAGTGGGATTTGAACTCTTCCAACATACGACATTTATTGAAATACCTCTTTTGTAACTTATCTGAAGTTGCCTTGTTTCCCTTAAATTGCTTGTTTTTCTCCTGAATCACTGATTCAGAATACTCAACACGTTGACGGTGTTCCTTACACCACTTGGCAAAAGGATCTAAAACCATAACTTTGATGTTGGATGCGACCTGTAAATGATATTCACCCTGTTTGGTGAAGTTTTCATTGATTTTTTGATATGCATTTTTGATTGAAGAAACATAATCATCATTGGCCTGACGCTTAGAGCTACTCTTCGTCACAGATTTCTCAATGGATTCCAATTGTGTTCCGTACAACAACTCCAGTTCCATTCGTTTTGTAAAAAGTTGAATAAAATCATCATTTTCATTCACACCTTGCTTAAGTTGATCAAAGAGAACCTTAAAGCCCAGTTCATAGTCCAGTGTCCAGAAACTATCAGTAAACGACATTTTGAATCAGCGCCAATCAGCTATTGATAATAAATGAATGATCCAAATCAAATATTTTGATCTGGATTTTCTTTTTTTAGCCTGGAAGCCCAACCCACATACCGCGTTCCTATTTTCTTTGTTCCTTAAACAGACCGTCTAAACCTGCATATTACACAAGGTACATAAACTTCAATACTAGACCCAGTAGCCGAAGTATTTAGCAGGTTCAAGCGAAGTTCTGTTTCTCACCTTAGAAGAGTTTAACCAAGATATGAGAAGGTATTCATCTGCCGTATTTTGCTCAGATACGACAGTTGACTTGACCACTCTATGAAGATACTGTATCTTGGTAGTAAATTATGATTTCCTGCATAAAATGCTTTTTTTGCCCCTAACTACTAGACCTATCTATCCATTACCCCAAATGGTTGTGATCATTTTAAGCGAATATTAAACTAGGAGAGAAAGAGAGAAGAATTCGAAGAATGTCCAAGAAGTGTTATAATGCACCAAGCACACCTTCTTGGGAAGACAGGAAGGCTGCACGTACTCCTGATAGAACACGGAAAGCATCCCATTCTTCAAAATCTGAGGAAGAAGCAATCAGAAAAAGACAGAAGAATTTCGAACGTAGCTTGTTGTCCCCTGAAATAACACCACATAAGACCAATAATTTGAAAACAAATGATCTCAGTGACCCATTATTTACTGCTCCACCAATCAAAACTATTTTGGTAGGAAACCTGGCTGGAGAAAGCGGTAGAAACCTTCTACCCTCAATTAAATTATTAGAAAATAAGAACGATGGCAATTTAGACCCCCAAAGTGATATTGAAATAACCACAAAATTTGATTTTCCTAAAACCCCGGAAAAAAGCATAATAACAGACCAGAAGGTTAAAGACTGGCATGAAGAGAAAGATAAAACCTTAGAAATTGTCCAGGACTATGATTCTGGAGAGTATGGAAAACAGAGTCTTGAAA
This sequence comes from Suhomyces maxii, assembly GCA_030574995.1. Taxonomy (NCBI): domain Eukaryota; kingdom Fungi; phylum Ascomycota; class Pichiomycetes; order Serinales; family Debaryomycetaceae; genus Suhomyces; species Suhomyces maxii. The sequence continues at coordinate 29,053 of JAJMGC010000057.1, forward strand.
ATCCATTTTTAACCTCAGACTACACAGTAGAATGTCGTAAACCAATACTGATGTCGGTTTTTAATCCATTTGTTGAAAAGAAGAATCCCGTTGACTTTTCAACCCATATGGAGTTGGTGAATAACAGAACGGGAAAGAAGTTTACCAAAGAGTTACCCGAAAACGCACAAAAGATTCGACCAAAAAAACTTAATTTTGATGATTTAGCAAGAAGTCCGGTTCCAGACTCCAAACTTCAATCCAAAAAGTCCTCTCTGTTATCACCATTTTCATCACCAAGGTCCAAAGATATTGGAACACAAAACGAGATTAATCAGAAATTTGTACTGAAGAACCTCAACAATTTCATAAATGTGAAACCGAGGAATAGTTTGGATTTCGAAATATTTAAAGATACCAATGAAAAATAGACTTGAGTCTGCTGGCAGAAAATCTATTATTTTTCTACATTGATAGTAATATCTGATTTAATTTATTATATAGATCTAAATATTTTCCTTATATTTACGTAAATTATCCCATCCTAATGAGTTAGAATTGGGCAATTTGATCACTTCCACTCTGTTCAACACTTCTGGATTATTAGAATCAGGATATGTTGTTGTGTAACGGATTACCTTCTTAATAGATGGAACCTCACCATTATCATTAGAAGTAAAATCTCTGGAGTCTAGCGGTAACAGCTTTACTATTTCTGGATGGAATAACGGTAAGGTGAATTTACTTTGGATGTCAAGCTGTGGAGTTTCCACAGGGGCTGGTGGAGGTATGGGTACATGCAAATCGGCTTCATCTTCAGATGGTTCGGTTTCTTCCTCGTTATTTTCGTCATCTTCGTCAAGATCTTTGAGAAATTCATCTTCATTGCCTCCAAATGGATCATTGAATGATGCTTCCAATTGACGACGTCTTAATTTCTCTTCTTCTTCGCGTTGCTTCTGAGAATTCTTTAATTGAATTCTCTCGTTTCTTTGTTGTTGTCTTTCTGTTTTTGTACGAAGTTTTTCTTGTCTTTCTGCTTCTTTTGTTTGCCATTCTTGGTAGTTTTTGAGATATAGTTGACGTGAATCAGCCTCAGTCTGTTCCCTTTGAAGAGTCCCTAAGTATTCAAAATCTGTTAACTTGAAGTTATAATAGTTACTCCAGGTGTCATCTGAAATTTCCCTATAAGTGTTTACCAATAAATTGAATTGAGCATTGCTATGCAACATTTCTAAGTTCAAGTAGTCTTCAGTATATTTCTTCTGCATAGTAAGAATACGGTCTACCATTTTTTTATTGAACTTGTCATGGACTAATCCCTTTAAGTTTTGAGTATACCTCAAATGTGGTTTCAGATATTGTTTGGTAACCTTGTGGGAATGAGCTATTGACTCGGTGGTAGTGTGTATCTTATTTATTCTATTCATGACTGATGCATCTTTGTAATTTCCACTACCAGGCCCTCTGTAACTCTTTGTATAATAATATTTAGAATGATTATTGTTGTCTGATTCATTCTTAAAGAGTAATGTTTTAGTTTCCTTCGACAACTTAACGTTTTCATTAAATAAGTATGAAGAATTCGAGTTCTCGTTCAATTTGAAAACAAATTTTGGATTTGGAATTGAAACTTGTTGATTACTTGTAATATAGTAACTCGGAACTTTACATAAATGATTGATGTTAAATTCTTGAATGTGACCTTGCCCAGGAATCACAGATTCTGACAAATCAATATTGTTTGGATCAGAATTAGCTGCATTCCTTTTGGACTTTCCTAAAACTTTGCGATTATCTTTTTGGTTCTTAATTGCTTGATCGAGCCGTATGTTAGAAAAATTATTTTCTCTGAAGATCAATTCACGTTCTGCAAATGTCAATTTATTGTTTGGTAAAAATTTGTAAGCATTGTTAGTTGATTTATAGTAGTTCAATTTGGCAATGCTATTAAGAGTATTGAAGAATGCATGGCTCATTTCTATATTGGAGTCAAGCATATAATTTGGAAAAACTTGACTTACAGTAATCTTTTCGTCATGAGATTTAGGAGCAACTTTTTTTACTATTTCTTCATCAGCCTTGTAATCCTCGTCATCATCAACATTTATTTTGTCGCTGTTTACGGATTTAGTATCCAAAGAGTCTTGCCTAACCCCGCTGAGGGAGTCCATTCCTTCATTAACTCTTGTTGTTTGTGTACTGTCCCCTTCTGCACTAAAAAATACTTCCTTATTTCTTACTAGAACATAAATAGTTGAAAGTTTTGTATAGAACAAAGAAACTTTGGACTCCTTTTTCTTAATGAGAGCATTTTTCAACAATACTGAATTCAATTCATTAGTCGTTACCTTCACTAAATCATCTTTGGAAATTCCTGTATTCTTTATCAACTTGGCCATGAGCTGGTAAGAAGATGGATAGCCCCATGCAGTAGCCAAATGTTTGAATAATACATAGTAGCCATTTTCTTCTTTGGTAATTTTGAAGACAGGAAAACCAATACTACTAGCTATCCAAGATACATCTTCCTCTTGGTTTGCTTCAAATGTATCCAATTCTAAAACAGTCCTCTTCGAACCGGAGTTGATTGGCTGGCGGCGCAGAACTGGGAAAATTGCTTCAATCATGATGGCCAGCATAGTCTGTCAAAGAGTAAACAGTTCACATATCTCACAAGGGGGTATTGTCAGGTGTGCTTTGTGTGTAGGACCGGTTTGGACACTACCCTTTTTAAAGGTGATTCTTCAGCTCACTATAAAAATCATGGTAGTTAGTGGGATCAGTTAAGCGAGACATGAGTTTCTCAGATTTCAAGTTATGAATCAGAAATCTGTAGCTTGGGTTTTACAAACTAATTACTGTATAACTCTCAACCATAGGAGTAACTTTTTTTTCAGTTTGTCAGTTTTTTTGCTAACTTTAATATTAAGACAATTTGTTAAGCTACAAACTTTTTAAGTTACAGTGTTAATCTGATCTGATAAAAACCTAGATTTTATTAGTATAGAAACAATAGAGCAAAAATCTTTTAGAATAAACTAAGATCAATTGCAATACTAAATTTACCAAAATGAAACTTTTTGAATCACACCTGCATATAATCCAAAAATGAATTGCAAAAACATCCGTGGGATGAAAGTGAGAATTCCACATGATTATGTACACACTTATGGGGTATCAACCAAACGAAATACAATCTTATTTGGTCCTCTTAAATACATAGTAGTTGATTATTGTAATGATAATTGAAGATAAGTAAAGGTTATATGATCATGCTCGATGTTTAGTATAATAAGTGTTTTTCTTGTCAATTAGATTGCTATTACTTCAATTTTTGTCGAATACTTAAATACTTAAGGGCAACCAGATTCAGTATAAGTTTGAAAACTTTTGAAAAGCTCGTGCAATCGATTATAACTTGATGAAGAAGGTTTTGATTGATTTCGGTCTAGCCTTCCCTTATTCGTCTATACCTGGCATTAAAACCGATTCAACATTTTTGTCACACGAAATATTGCAACCGAGCTTGCCAAACTCCCCCACTTTCAGCTGAAAATTTAGTATATAAGGTCGCATTTCCCCAGATTACTGTACATATTGATAGAGATCAATACAATTTTTAGGGTATTTCAGCGATGGGTTTAGTTCAAGACGTCGGTAACACTGTTACTTATGAAGTTAGAGGCCGTGTGGCTATCATTACTTTAAACCAACCAGAAAAGCTTAATGCTTTGAATGGTCCTCAATACTTGCAATTGGCCAAGTATGTTGAAGAAGCTGACAAAGAAGAAGGTACTATCTTGACTTTAATTCAAAGTACTGGCCGTTTTTTCTCTGCTGGTGCTAATATCGGTGACAAGGGTGTTAGTGATGTTGACCCAGTCGATTTGTTTTCCAGAGAATATTGGTTGAACCAATTCGTTGCTAGAAACGTCTACCTTGCTGATTTGTTCCACAACCACACCAAGATTTTAGCTGCCGCTGTTAACGGTCCAGCAATTGGTTTAAGTGCTGCATTATTAGCTTTATGTGACTTGCTTTACGTCAAAGAAGAGGCTTCTTTCTACCTTTTGACTCCATTCTCCAACTTAGGTTTAGTTGCTGAAGGTGCTTCTTCTGCTACTTTGTTCGCTAGATTGGGTTGGTCCAAGGCTTCTGAAGCTTTATTATTGGCCAAGCCAATCAAGGGTCCAGAATTGAAGCAATTAGGTTTCATTAACGAATCTTTTGATGGTAAGTTCAAGACCACTGAAGAATTCAACCAACACATTCACGACAAGTTGGTTTCTGCTTTCTCCAACTTACACGAACCATCTATCTTAGAAAACAAGCAATTGTTGAAGGCTAACAGAGACACCTTGATCAATGCTGCTACTACTAGAGAAATAATCAAGGGTTTGAACAAATGGGTTGAAGGTGTTCCTCAACAACGATTTGTCAGTTTGAGCAGAAAGGAAATCAAGCATAAGATGTAGATTTTTCAAACAAATATTATGATTAAGTTTTAAACATTATTTGAATTATTTGATATAACTTAGGAATGTATGAATAAGAGTCAAAGTGAATCTTTAATTTGTAGCTCATGTAAATCAATTTGCATTCTCGGTTATACCCTAAAAAATATGCGTGGGAATTCCTGTACTTATATAAATCTGTTTTAAAGAGTTACATGTACTATTATAAACAACCATGAGTTTCAATTTGCCCAATCCCAGCTTGCTAGGGATACTATTGATCATATCCACTCATAGTGGGCCTCATCTAGTATTCAATTATCCTGGCACCCTATCGGATGAAGTTGAAGATTTTCTGTCTTCAGAGGAAAACGAAGATGAGGAAGATGAAGAAGAAATCCAAGACGAGAACATAAGAACTATCAAAGAATTGTCTAAAGTACGATCAGCGACTTCACACACGTCTTCTAACTCTAAAAGTAATCAAATAACTAAGTTCAAGTCCAATGAATGGGACTCTCACCATTTGGACTTCTATATGGGAACTAAGAAGGACTTACTACTGTTTCTTGAGGAACAGGAAATAACGAGAAAAAGTCAATTAGGAGACAAGAATTATACCACAGAGGCTGATGGTGAGGTTAAAGGTAAAGAGACATCAAGAAATGATACCCCAATCTTCGGAATTGAGCCAGCATATTTGAGTGAAATGTTATCACCTCCAAAAGGTATGTGTAACTCAAGATTCGAAATAATGATTGATAATAAGATCTTTTTGGGTTTACCTATACACAAGTATGATAATGGAAATTGGAGATTAAGAGGAGGAGATAAACAGAAGAAAAGCAAAAAGGATTTCATAGAGAAAGATAAAGGTGAGCACAAGGAGTCACATTCTGGTAATGAGGACAATGGGGAGCAAACCACCATGCCTGTTAAGGGGTCTAATCCTACGACAAGCTCTTCGACTATGAACATGTTTCATTTAGTCTTCATCATGAATCCCCCAGTTATTGAAAGCAATTATAGAATTGATGAAATGTTCCATTATGTGATTTCAAGGTTGTCATTGGTTTTAAGGTATGAGCAACTGAAAAATGAATATATATCTTCGCAAGTAAGACTGATTTATAATCTTAAAGAAAATTTCAAGGGTTCATCAGGAATGAATGAATATTTGATCGAGAACTCATCATTGTGTAAATTAATCAGTGACTGTTACCATTCGATTTCACAATCAAAAATTGCCAATTTATCTATCAATAATAAATTGAGATCATTTCAAATTCCAATAAAGACAGATTTCCACACATTGCCTGAAGTATCAGTGCCATATATTCCAGGATCACACTTATCATCAACAGTAAATTTGTTGGAAAATTCAGGGCTAATTAGTGTTGGAGAAACTACAAGATATAGTAGATCAAATCATACAGATACCAACTTTTTAACTGGGATGGATCAGGATGATTTTTCCAACTCCTCGGACGATGTTATTTACTTTGCATTGTTACTTCTAGATGACCCAGAATCAATTATTAAAGATATTAAAACAGAACAGAATAGTACGTTGGCGAAGTTTATAAGAATGATCAAACCAACAGAGTCTTTATTGAAGTTGTCTTTACGAAATATTAATCTAGATAAGATTCAAGTTAAATCCTTTGCTTTCCATTTAATTTATTGGAGAAGAGCAAGAGTTATTCAACCACTAAGTTCTAGGTTGACTTATATAATATCACCAATGGCTCCTATAACTCTAAAACTATTTAACGATATTAAAAGGTTCAGAGCAGCTTTCCCAACTATTCCTTCATTGCCAAATTTTCTAAAGCTTCTTTCACCCAAAGCAAGAAAGCCACAACAGTTCTCTTCTATTATACCATCTAAAGATCATAGAGATATTTATCTAGAAGCTTTGGGTTGGCTTATAAGATTTGGTTATGTGACTCAGCTTCAGACGTTTATTTGGTTGAAAGTGTCTAGAAAAGTAAAGATAAAGGTTGAAGAAGATGTAGAAAATGAAAACTCCTCCAAGAAAAGATCAAGTATTTCTAAGATAGCCACAGTGGGTGGTACGGATAATACATCAAAAGATGTAGATACCCAAGCAACTCAAAAAGAAACTTTGGAAGATGATAAAAACGTGGATCTAGAGATCGATAAGATGAAGGAGATTTTGAAGGCAGTCAACTCTGGTTATAATGTCAATTTAGAAGACGATGATACCACAATTGTCTTAGATCCTGGTAGAGCTACAACATTAGAGAGACGTTGGATCAATAAAATAATCTTTGAAGAGTGTACTTTATCAAACGAATTGATTGGGACATTTTACAAATTATTAAAATACATGAATGGTAAAAGTCCACTTGAATTATTGTTGTTGAAAGAGAACGTATCAAGAAATGAGTTAAGGAAACTATTATTTGCTATTGAGGATCACATTATATCGGTGAGACATTGGTAATCAGCATATAACAATTGTCAAGGTAAATTAAGATTACCTTATTTAAATTGTAAGATATTTATTCTTTATTTTAAGCAAATACATCTTCCATATCAACTTCTTGTTCATTACCCTCAATTTCATTAAATGTTGTGAAATGAATTGGACGATGCAATTCACTGTAGAATCCCAATGGAATATCTAACTTTAAGTCATATTCATCATTGGCGTTCCAAACAGAGCCAATGAAGAAATAGTTCCATAAGTTATCTTCAGGAACCACAAAGCTGCCAGAGATTCTGTCAGACAAAAGCAATTGGCTTTTCGAACCAAACAGTATATTATAACCTTTAGGTGCAAGTGAAGCAAGATCATTATTAGTCTTTCCCCAATTATAACCTTCTTCATTTAGAGTGAATGCAGCCAACGAGACAGAACCTGGAGTGAAGGCCACAGTTAATGTAATGAAGTTTTCCTTGAATTCAGGTACAAGTTTCGATTGAAATGTTATGTCATTTGCAGATAAATGCTGAGTATCCTGTGATTGAGTATGGATCCAACCCAAGAGTTCCAAATCTTTAAGGGACCCATTTATTTCTGGTAATTTATTTGGCAACTGAACAGAATTATTAGAACCAAGCTGCGGGACCAAAGCAATACACAAAATCTCTTTGATTCCAGAATTATCATCAGGAGATTTACCATATAACAAAGCACCAGTTTGAATTCTCAAATCAGAAATTTGAACAAACTTTTCCAACAAATTCTTAGGAAGAATATAGCTCAAAGTATCTTCTTCGTCGACATCATTGGAAGTAATGTAGATATTCTTGGTTCTCAAATGTAAATTACTAGAAGCAATGGCACGGTTTCTCCATTCATTCTTGGAAGAAAAGGTCAGCTGTTCATAGTTAGTACTTGTAACAGTAACAATTTCTTCCCCATGAACATTTGTAGTTGTTGTCTTCAAAGCAATTAGCTCCTTATTTGCTTGTGTGTCATTATTGTTATTTTCAATAGAGGCTTCTTCTTGTCTCTTGGCTGAAGGAGCACGGATGTCTTGTCCTAAGATCAAATCCCTAATTTCAGATTGTGTTAATGACTGAATATTAACATTAAACTTTTTAGCGTAATCATTGAGAATCAAATCTCTAAGTTGAGATTCAACATCGATCCACTGATCGTCAGAAAATGAGGGCCATATATGATGATCTTGGATAGTGACACTTGAATCAGGATGAAGGATAAAATTTGTACGTTCTTGGCTTATTCCCATAGCTCTCAAAAGTAAAATAATTCTTGAAAATGCTGTATAAGCTGAAACTGTCTTAAGCCAGTCATCATAAATATTGAACAACACCATTTGAGGCTCATTTGCTTTCAATACAACATCAGCCAACTTGTCGATCTTCAATGAAGATGCAAATGGAAGATGCAATTCTGATGATCTAATAGCAATATTAGGAAAATCCAACATATGAACTTCCAAAGGATCCAAAACACCTTTCCTCGTTACAATTAATTGCTTTGGTTGTTCTTCTTTTGGAAGCGAACGGATTAAAGCTGAAACTTCTTCAGCTGTTTTCCATTTCGCCAATTGACCAAGTCTCTTCTGGCCAGCCCAAACGGAGGTATGAATAATTTTCAAAAACAATTGACCGCTCTTAGGATTCAACATAAATACTGCACCATTGATTGGCTTGGTAGTCATGTTACCTTCAAACGTCTTGTGGACCGTAACTCTATAAACGTTTGTATCATCCACAAACAATTGATTATCATTATTGAATAATTCAGCATAATTATTAGAATTCAACAAAGCTTCTTGTGGCTGGGATTGGTATAACTGGAGACCTTTTCTGAGTCTTTCTCTCAAGACATTGATCGCGGGATTGGATTTCATGATCTCTTTCATAGCATTTTGAACAAGTTGTTTCAAACCAGGGAACCAATTACCATAAACTTCATACATATTGTATGCCAAGTCAATTGCAATAATAATACCAGTGGGCGACGGATAAGAACTGGTATTGTCTGTTGTATAGTCAAGGAACTTGGATCTTGCATATCTTGATATATCATGTGAATCATAGTCACCGTATCTAAGTTGGACATCAATCCAGAATTTGTTTGAAGAAATTTCCATGTTATCATTTTTATCAAATAATAAAGATGGTCTTGAGACCTTCCATTTGTAATTACTAGTCAAAACGACATCAGCAGTAGAAGAGTTCATTTTGTAAGATTTTCTAGGATGGATTGCTTGTTTTTCAACACTGTTTATTTGTAACACTTCCAGCTCTTTATCTAAAACTTGACAAATATCTTGAACAACACTTTCATGAATCTTTTGCCAAAGATGGGCTCTGAAAATTTGAATTAATGAAATTTTAAGAGTTGGAATTTTACCATGTAAGAAAATACCTGTCAAATCCAATTGAACCAAGAAACCAACATAAACATTAGCTCTATTGATAGTTGGCGACCACCATAAAGTAAATCTTCTGTTAGGAATTTGACTTAAACCAGATCTTTGTGCGTTAGTTAATTTTTTAAATTTCAAGGAATCTTCAAAACCTGAGGCTTTTTCCCAGAACAATCCTTCCCAAGAATCAAAACCAGTACCTTTGAAAAGCGTGTGTTCTAAAATTGTCTCAATACCTCCCAAGGCTTGGATAACATCAGTACGGTAGGCATTAAGATTCCACAATTTACCATCATGGTGACTACTTGTCCACCAAAATGGATTAAATCTCGCAAGATTAAATTTTTTGAATTCTCTACGAATTCTGTGCCCTTTGTCATACGCCAACGTGTGTCTATCTTTTTGGAACAAAGTACTAATCCTAGGAAGGCCTCTATCCCAATTGTTTTCCATGTCTTCAAATGTAAGTCTTCTATTCTGCTCTAATGCTTGTTGTCTCTTGATAGCATATTCAGCCCAGACTCTCTGGGAGTCCAAAAATTCATTTTCCCAAGTAACAATATATCGGAAGATAGTTGGAATCATTTTCTCTTCTTGATGGCTCATACCTGCTCTAAAATGACTAATACCTGTATCTGTTTGCTTGGACCACTTCAAATCTGATTCTGGTATAAGAATATGCGAAGCACTAAGCATACCAAGACCTCCGAGTTCTTTTGGAGTGTAAAAGACTGCTGGAGGAAATCTTGTTGGCATTTTAGAATTTAACCCCATTTTAACTCTGTTTTGAATTTTGGTTTCACATTTGACTAAAACTTCCAATAATGGTGTGGTTCCAACTATAGCCTCTCTGAAATATGTGAATAAGGATATCAAAGCTGTATTCCATTTGGAAGCAACCTTTGTGAAGGTGGTAGAACCAGAAGACATTAATATCTGCCTGATACGATTATTGAATTTATTAATCTCTTCTTCTGAAACCTTCAAATATGCTTTGGCAGTTCTCTCCTTTGAAGACTGGTCAATTAGATCCCAAACACCCTCATTAGATGACTTATCATCTTTTGATCTGCATTTAGGGAGAATTCTTACTTCAAAACCACACATAGAGAACAACAAATTAGGATTCTCATTGGAGTAAACTGAGGCGTACGTTTTTTCCCATTCAATAGATGTTAAAGCAGATGGTAAACGACCAGAAAGCTCCCAGAACACAGCTCTACCCAAGTTAACATCATGTCTCATCAACCTCATTCTGGAGTCTTTCGGCCAACAACGATGATTATTATAACCAACGATGTTTTCGTAATTTGGATCAGGATCTTCATTCAAATAATCCTGAATGAGCAGGTTGGCTTCATCGTTTGTGAATCTAAACAAAATATGGACTTTATCCATGTAACGCGAATATAACCTGATAGGGTTTGAAGTTTCAGTCTCAGTATTCTTGAATTGTAAGAAGGTGTTCGGTTTCTGTGGAGGTCCTGCTATTTCACTGGCTCTATCTAATCCTAAAAGTAATAAATCAATAACCAAACCATAAAATTGATAAACAAATGAAGCAAATTGAAGACCTCTTATAAGACCAAACTGATTGATATGATTCATATCTTTGTAAGTTAAATTACTGATATTTTTCGAAGTAATATAGTCTGCAATATTTGGATCTATGATAAGTCTCAAAAGCCTGTTTAAGAGAGTGAAGTCAATTTTTTCAGTTAATTTTTCCAAGCTTGTTTCAACAAGAACATTACATTCACCGTGTGAAGTATTCCATACATCATTTAAGTTGTTGATGCCCTGGCACCATTTGTAAACTAATAATGGAGGTATTTCATCATCACTAGGCTTGACCCAGTTAGGAAAAAGTTTTCTTTTATCAGCTTCGTACCATAAATATTGATCTAAGTAAGCATCTGTGATCTTTTCAAGCGGATCAATAGCATAAGTAGGAACTAAGTGATCATAATAGTCCATCATCTCCAAACCAATCTCTTTAAAAATACGTTGTGTTAACAAAAATTTCTTGATACGGGAAAGACACTCATTAGGATTATCATATGCTTGTTCTATCAATGCTAATTCTTCTCTTTGTGACGAATTCAAACGAGCATTAGCGTTGTAACTTTCCTTTAAATTTTCTAAAGCCAAAACTAACAATTTGGTATCATGCTTATAAGACAAAGGAGGAAATGGAATGGGGCTAAACTTACGACTTTCTAACCAGTTCACCATGGTTTGGAAAATGCTGATCGCCTCATTAGGTGAAACATAAGGACCATCTTTTACAAAATTGAGTTGTCTTTCTTGTTCATTCTTGACCCATAATCTGGTCAATCTTCCCAAGTTCTTCTTAGCAACAGTTTTCTCCACTGTTGTACCCTTCATTATTCTGTCTCTATTATAGTGTGCAACAGATATCCATCCATCTGCTTTAGCTTGGATATATCTCTTAATTATCTTTTCTATTGGTTCAGGCAACCCTGGAACATACCACTGTATATTAGCCTTCCAACATCTCCAAGCTTCACTTAAATGTTGTAAGATTGTCTTTGATTTGTTTTGCTTTAATCCATCTGGAATCATATCAAGGATATCATGAATCACTTGAGCTCTTAACTCAAGATCGTAGTATGAATCAACTCTTTGTTTGGTGATAGTTTTCGCAGTATCATTACTTCTCCTACCTTCAAACTGACGTGCAAGTAAGTTCCCAAGCCATCTTTCTAATAATGGGGTGATACCTCTCATGAAAAAGACCCATACTCTCCAAGCTGGTTGCCAGAAACCACATCCAGGTCCCTTGCCTATAACTTTGTTGAAGCGAGCATAAACCACATGTTTTAAATCTTTACATGCTCTAATCTGATGCATTACTTTGTACTTGTAACGGTAGATACCGGTCAACTGACCCAAGTGATTCAAAACGTAATATATACCATCAGCCAATTGAAATGCATCAACATTTCCTAGTCTAAATTGAACATGAGAATCCACAATAATCTTTATAACTCTCAAAATTTCTCTTATTAAATGGAATGCATTACCAAATCTTGACTTCTTACGTTCTTTGGTGGTAAGAGTCTTAGTTGGCTTCAAATTGAAGTTATAGTCCAAATGCAAATAGGTTAATCCTTTCCGGTGAATCAACAAATTCAACATGTTGAAACCTTGTCGACAGACTTGCAAACCTGCTTCAACCCAATCAATGTTGGTCTGTTGGAAATATCTAGTTGCTTTTAAACTCTTAAGTAACTTGACATTCTTTTTTCTTGATTTACCAGTTTGACCTGGTGGGTTATGAAGTTCATTGAGCACATAATTCTTCAAAAGTTTCTGATAAGATATCCGGACCTTAATAGAACTGTCTTTTGATGGTCTTTGTTTGTACCATTTCTTAATGAATGCTGCATCTTGTGCTCTAATCATCCTTCCACTTCTTGTGTTGAAAGGATATGGCGCCCACCAAAGGGTGAAAGCTTCTCTTGTACCTTCTGGTTCTAATCCGAGTCTTTCATCATCCTTATCGCTAGACATGAAAGGTTTTATGCCACCTAAATCGAAATCTTCGTTCTCCTCATCGATGCTTTGCTCTTGCTCTATCACTACAGGGGATTCATGAGGTATTATAGGGCTGTATTTTGCTTTGAAATGGAAAGCTGGGATGTCTGGGTTAAACTCATCAATAAAAATATTAATTGGCTGGTGATAAGGACTAACGTGAACCAGCTTGACAAATGAGTTATAAAGATATGGAAAAGCTACCTTATATTCTGTTTTGATCGGTATTCTTATTATAATTCTATCAATGGAATTAAATTCAGTGAAGTCTTCGAGATCAGGATTATTGATTTTGTCTTTGTATAGAGGTTCAAATTTGGGTCCACCAGGAAGAGCCACATTTAAACTTTTGGCAGTAAAGAAAGAATTTATATCGAAAAGATGAGAAATATTTCCAGAGTTATCTTTTGGTAAGATCGATTTAGCGTACTTGTATAAATTGGCCATTTGGAAGACATCTAAGTTCCATGTTCTATAAGAATCACCATTTACCAAGACTTCGTCATCAATTAATGGTTTGTCATCATATAGCCAGTCATGGATATATTCATCACTTTCTTTAGTGAGTTCGAGCTGAATGGAATCCAAAGGTTCAACTCCTTCTAAGTTTTCTAGCCAGTCAATTGGTGGTTCTTCATCATCGAAGGGTGGAAAAACCATTCTCTTGAAATGTTTTCTGTCTCTTTTTTCTCTTCTCATCAGTATCCAGGTAGTGGCCCATTGCGAAACATATACTGGTTCAATAACTCTCGGTATTTCATTGACAAAGGTAATGGCACCACTGATATGGTACAATACTTTAACTTCTTTTGTTTGTTCCCATGGTTGAGGTATATTTTCTAATAATTTCAATATAGCATGGGGCATAAATTTTAGGGAGCCTAAGTGTGACCTTTTATCTGATGCAACATTTTTAGATGATAAGTCTCCATGGTCTATTATGATTTTTCTCAAATGTTCAGGAGGCATTTCTGGTTTTATTGGGGTGACAAATCCCTTCTTTTTCGATTTAACGGATCTGTATCTACTCTTCAGTATTTGTATCCATTTCTTCTTTCTGTCATTGATTTGCTCTATCTCCAATTTATTGTCCTGTTTATTGGTAGACTTCACAGTTGCTGGAGGTGGAGGTGGGGGACGAGGTGGAGGAGGTATTTGAGCATGTCTTTTCACACCTGGAGGGGGAGGAGGTGGCGGTACACGCCTTCCATTACCCGATGGTCTCTGTACACCAGGAGGTGGTGGCGGTGGTGGAATTTGACGACCCATTGTGGAAATGTTTTCAATTACAACTTGATCTTTCTTTCCAACAACTACAACTCATCTGATACTGCGAGACATCGAGAAATGTCGTGTGCGACACATCAACATTTCTGTAACTACCAACTTCAACTGCAGCTAACCACGATAAACCCAAAGCAGAACTATCAAAATATCTTCTTGGTTCGTTCGGCTGGGTAAAATTCAATTTCAACCCCCCTCTTCGATTTCACTCTCTTACTAGGACCATTTCCTTCTTGTTTGAGCTCTATTTGAGTCACAATATTTTTTTAAAATTTGGGAAGACACTTATTTACTTCTTAATAGCTATCATATAATACCTAGTATGGGATAGGGCAATAATATTTGTAGTACATCCTTTGCTCCACTAACTTTGTACAAGGTTTGGAGTTAGTCATGTGCGTTTTGGATTTCGTGGGAGTGCACACTAAGGCATTACTAATATTGAGTATGATAAGATACCACTCAGAATACTGGGGAAGAAGAACTCATACACCATGTCGACCATCACGGAGCTCGCTAATGTATCCAATTTTACTAGCTCCTTGTCCGATAACATCTCAGACTATCAAGCATCTGTGGAAGGTCTTATAAACGCTTTCTGGGATGCCATAGTGGAGCAAAGTGGAAGTGCAAGTGAATCAATGGCTAGGTTTTCATCAACCTTAAGTTATTGCTTTTCGATCTACGGAATATCATGTATGTTGATGTCAGTGGTGCTAAATAGAACCCTTGTTATGGCATCTACAAATACAACTAGAAGCCAACAACTTGCAATTAGCAGAAGTAGGGGGTTAATGAATTCATCAAAACTGGCAGAAGTCATGAAAAGATTGAGCATTGGAAGTTTCCGTATCGGAGTTATATTAATCCTCTTATATAACGCCTATAATGTTTTAGTTGCCTTGAATTTATACTCACATGTGGGGCTGACTGAATTATCATTACCATTCTTTTATAAATTTATTCCTGATAGATTTTTTGCCTACGATGCCGATTACTTTGGCTCTACCAATTATATGAAAACTCCAAAATATCAAGTCATGATTGGTCCAAGTACAGATATATACTGGCCTATTTTTTTAGGTTTCTGTTTGCTGGCTTTCATAGAAACTTTTGTATCTGTGGTACAGGGAAGAAAACCATATACTGAAAGTGGGATTACTATCTTTGAACATTCCTTAGCATTTCAAGAGTTCAGTACAGATTATGGTGCTTTAATTTTCAGCTCAAAGATTATAAATAGACCAAAAGAGCAATTATTAGTTGCTTCCCTCTTCCTGATTCTTACTCATTTGAACATCCATATTGGTGGATTGATCAATAATAATAAGTATAGACTTATACCTCTGTCATTGATTGGTGTGAGCTTTTTGGGATACTTCATAACTTCATTATTCAATGGAAAAGTAAAAGGTTTTCCAATGATATTGACCATGACTTTCATTCCACAAGTTATTATAGTGTTTATTGTGTTTGTTAGTGCATCAATCTTCTTAATTGCAGTCATAACTAACGGATTCAGATTTCAAGAACTCAATTATTCAAGTTTCTTCCTTCAAGACACAACCAATGAAGATGAAGCATTTTTCAATTTTGAAGAAACTTTGCAAGATGATTTTTACACTGTTTTGTTAAACTTGGGTATGATTGCTATAACTCTGGCAGGTAAGTCTAGTTACATCACCGAACTAAGTCTTGTGACCATAGATGACAGGACTTGGTTAGAAAGAAGTGTTTCTAAAAGTCATGGTGGGCAGGAGAAATTAGATATCAATACTGTTGTAAAATACTTGAGAGATAATAATGTTACGGGATATGGCAACTTAATTGCTCAACCATCACACAAGTTGGTAGCAAATGAACAAAATAGCGACCCTGACGATTTGAAGGAATCAACAAGTGTTATACGCAGAAGAAACAGGCATTTAACAGAAGTGGTACGCTATTTCACTCAATTAGTTTTTGGTATCACAAAAAATGTATTAATGAAGTGGATACCAAACTTTATTAAAAGAAGAATTTTACGTAGGAAAACATTTCAAGAAGAATCAAATGAGTCAGAAACTGAAGCAGAATTTGAAGCAAGAAAAGCAGCTATTCCAGAATTTTTAAGAAAGTATTTACAGAGGAAGACAAAGAGTGCAATTGAAGTTCAATCTTTTTTGATTGAAATTGATCAATATTCCGAAGAAAAGTTACCTGCTCTGTATCTTCAACTTCTCAATGGAGCAGAATTCTCAGAAATTGATAATTCTGCTGATTACAATGACTTGGCCAGTGATGAAGAATCCGAATATTCTGATGTTGAAAGTGTTACGGAGACTATTGCATCTGGAAGAGTCCCTACATCAAGACCAATCGAACCAGCAATCAACGAGTTGATTACAGGAGATGATTTCACCGAGCTAATCGATAATGATGTCGATGTTTTGAGATCACATTTAAAACATGATCGTACTGGAGGATATTTGACCAGATCCAGATTCTCTACCTTGACAACTGGAGACTCAATGAATAGAGCCCAAAAAGACGAGTCTATAAAGTTACTAGAGGTTATTGCTCGAAGAAGATCTGAAAGTGTTGGTATAGAAGAAGATGTGGATCTTTCCTCTCGTCTTGAATGTGTCATTTGTCAGACAAATATGAGAGAGATTATCACCTGGCCCTGCAAGTGTTTTGCTATTTGTGAGCCATGTAGATTAAGGTTGGTTACACAAGGAATAGAAGGATGTGTCTGCTGTCGTAGAGATGTTGAGGGAGTTTCTAAGGTGTTCATTCCTTAGTTGCACATACATACAATTAATTATGAAAAAGAATTCTGGCCAAGTACAGAGCATTTGTTTTCGGATCTTCAGCTACCGATTTATATTTACCCGTTCTGATATCGATATGGTCATAATATCCAAAACTGGTGACTACCCATCTAGATTATATTAATTATCATCATGAAGTCAAAAGCGAACTGATGCAGCCACGGATATAATTAATTTGAGTAGATTTGTATTTCAAGAGATAAAGTTAATAACATTTTAAATTCATATCCGAATTTGATGATTAACCGAGATAATGATCTATGCAGATAACAATTTCAGAGAAATTCCACGGACCTCAAGGTATAGAAAAGATGCGAAGTGTATATACACAATATTTTCAATAAATCATTATAATGCTGAAAAAAGTTAGTATACAGAGGAAGACTTTAGACGTTAAACGGAGTTAATATAGAGCGCTACGGGCATGATCTAAAGTATCATGATTAATATCTTTACATGAAAGATATATGGTATAAATAGAATTCGATCTGTACGGATTAGGTAGGTCTAACCCAGTACAGGTATTTAAAGATTCCGTCTGATGGGTTATTGGTTACAGACGGAAGAAGTCATAAACAACCAATTTCGATGCACATGAATTATCTTAAGACACTTCATTACTATTCAAACAAACATTCATATTGATAAAGTGTCTTATGACATTTTCCGAATGTCCCGTTTGGCCCTATCAAGTACAAGCCTGCTTCTTCAAGTAAATAGTGAAACGACTTCAGGGACGCGTAGAAAAAAAAGTAATATGTGGAGCTATAATTATATAGACAAAAGCAACATTAAATCACAGGATTATTTTTTGAGGCAATTTAAAAGCTTAAACCCGCTTAAATTAACGTCGTCTTATTACCAAGGAACCTCATTTATCGATATATATATTCCTGGTTTAGCCCTGCATTTTTTCAAATCGTAAAGTTCATATCATCGAAAATTCTGAAAATAATTGGTTTCACACGACAATTTCTTTACGACAAAATAATAGGAGTAAATTGTTCACTATTCAAAATACATTCCATCACCAACGGTTTTTGAAGGATATTATACATATTTTTGGATCTGATCGAGTGTTATTTTCCCAAAGATCTAACTAGAAACATCTTTGAAAAACAGTGTGTTCTTTGGGTGACCATAAACAATGTCTTCCCTGTCTTTATTTGCTAGTGCCACTGGTCCAGTTCCCCCAGTTTGGGATTTGGTAACAGCCTCTTTATCAGAGACCTTTGTGCGTTACTTGAATAACTTGGAAAGGGTTCCAGGTGGCCAGATCATCTTACGCTATATTAAATCATCTTATAAGGATGACCCAATCAGATCATTGTTTGAATTGGCACTTTTTATATTCGCAGTTAAATATTTCCTTTCATCAAAGAAGAAGGAAAATAAAGCAGATATCGTTAAACTTTCTACGAAAGAAATTGATGAATTGGTCAAAGAATGGGAACCAGAATCTTTGGTTGAGTCAATTCAACCATATGAGAAATGGAAGTTGGATTCTATTCCTGAAATCTTGGGTCACAATGGTTCTCATGTTACATTAGCTAACCATTCTGGTAAAGTCACAAACTTAGCAACTTATGATTTCTTGAACTTGAATCAAAGTGAAAACATTAAGGCAGCTGCCAAATCTACCATTTCAACCACCGGTGTAGGTGCTTGTGGTCCTCCTAATTTCTATGGTACTCAAGATGTACATGTTAGATTGGAAGAGGATCTTTCTAGATTCTTGCAAACCGAGCAAGCCATCTTATATGGTCAAGATTTCGTCACTGCTGGTTCAGTCATCCCAGCTTTCTTAAAGAGAGGTGATTTGTGTGTTGCTGATAGTGGTGTTAATTTGGCCATTCAGAAGGCTTTGATTGTCAGTCGTTGTGATATTGTTTGGTACGATCATAATGATATGGAACATTTGCAACAAGTTTTGGAAGACCTCAAACCAGAATTAGATAAACAAAAACCTCTCAAGAGAAGATTCATCATCACCGAAGCTTTATTTGGTAACACTGGTGATTTAGCAGAGTTACCAAGAATTGTTGAATTGAAGAACCAATTCAAGTACCGTTTGTTTTTGGATGAAACTTTGTCTATCGGTGTTCTAGGTAAGACTGGTAGAGGTCTCGTTGAACATTACGGTGTTTCAAGATCCGAAATCTCCATTACTATTGGGTCTATGGCCTTGTCATTTGCATCATCTGGTGGTTTTTGTGCTGGTGTTACTCCAATGGTTCATCATCAAAGAATCCAATCTCTTGCCTATGTCTTCAGTGCTTCTTTACCTCCTTATTCTGCCAGAGTTACTTCCCAAGCTATTAATGAAATTAATGTTGTTGATTACGAGGGTAAGTCCGAATTAGTTAACGAATTACAAAACAAAACCAAATTTTTGTATGATGCTTTGACCAAGGAAGTTGCCAACAGTCCTTTCGTGTCTATTGTCTCCGACTCTTCTTCTCCAATTATCCATGTAAGTTTGACTCCAACTTACAGATCGAAATTGAACTTCCCACTTCAATATGGTACTACTGTCTTCTTAACTAGCGGAAAACAAGCAAAGCAAGCAAACACCTTTGATCAATACTATAATCTCGAATCTTATATTTTGCAAAACATCATCAAGGAGCTTTTGGTCAGATCCAACATTTTAATTACCAGAACTAAGATTATATTAGAACACGAAAACTTGCCTGTTTCAAGTCCTCATTTGTTGATAAATATCAACAATGGTGTTTCAGCTCAAGAGTACAAGAAGTTGGTTGACAGCTTCAATGATGCTGTCAAGATTGTCTGTTCATCTTTGAATTCTGAAGCTGATTTAATCAGATTGAATGAAGTTCTTGCTGAATAAAGAATCTCTAATGTCCAGTATTCTTTAAAATCATTTTACCAAACCTCAACAACCTACATCATCCATAATATTAATAATATGTCATGATAGAACTGTTCTATAGACACTTAAATAATACTAATACTACTAATAATACCTATACTAATACATATAATATTTATAATTATTAATTTGTAGTAGATAGTTATTAAATCAAATCTGAGAATGAACTCCAGGTCCCTTCAGAGTTCTATTTCTTGCCTCCCTTGCAATTGATCTAGCTTCCTCTATATCATGAGCATTATTATGATTCAAATCTTTAGCTAGTTCATAAGCTTCTTCATATCTGCCATTTTCTAATGCATTTCTAGCTAACCACAATCTGGCCTTTGAGGTAGCATCACTTATTCCCCATTCATACTCTTGATCAAAACATAACTTCATGTACTTGTATGTATCCTTTTGTCTTCCCAATTTTTCGGATATTGTTGCAAGACGGTAACAGACATGTGGTTCTGTACTATAAACACCATCGGTTTCCTCATTGTTGTAAGTGTCAATCGTTAATGCCTTCTCGAAAGATTTTATAGCTTCTTCTAGTTTATCTATTTTTTCATAACAATTTCCTATAGCTTGCCACATTCTCTTATCTAATGGTTGCAAACTAGTAGCACGTTGGTAATAATAAAGTGCATATAAATGCATATCCAAAACTTCATATGCTTGGCCTAACCCATACCAAGCTCTGAAATCCTTTGAATTTATATCAACAGCCCTTCTATAAGACTCAATAGCAGCATGCGAATTTTTTAATTCAACGAATTCGTGACCCATTAAAGTCCAAGCACTCAAACAATTCTTATTAAGGGTAAGAGCTCGCTTATAGTACATAATTGCTTTTCCATGTTCTCCTTTCATCGAATGATAATTTGCAATAATGCAGCAGGTTTCTGGTCTGAACTTATCTACTGTTGATGCAAATTGGGCTAAAAACGAAAGTTTTGATCTCTTTTCCATGACATAAAGCATATTTGAATAAGTATCCGAGTCATCTAATCTTAGAGGATCATCCACTAGAATTTTATCAAAGATAGTTTCTGCTTGAAAGTAATCAAGATTGTGGTATGCAATTAAAAACTGTTGAACTTTCAAGAAATTAAATTTTGGGAAAATAGATACAAGCGCATTAAGGCTATCAGATAAGGTCAACAGCAGCTGATAGAATTCTTGAAGTATAACTACTTCAAAGAACTGAAACATGACATTCAAAGCTAAAGGGTTTTTAGCAGATTTGATCTTATTAACGAAATCAAGAGCCTCATCTAGCAGGTTAAGTGATGCTATCAATTCTTGCCAACAGGACCAGTTATAAGGAAAAAGCTTTAATGAATTGTACAAATTATTCTGGGCCAATGTGTATTTCTTCTTCTTGTTATAAATGACTCCATTCAAATAATATAAAAATGCATTTTCTTGCCCTTGGTTGTGAAATGTATCAATTTCTCGTATGATTTTGGATAACCTATTATTGAGGCCATTGACCACTTCCTCTTCATTATTATCAACCTCCATATCGACAGATTCATTTAGGGTCCCTATATTGATAGAACCATCTGTTTCTTCTGTTGCCTTCTTATCCACCAGAATCAAAATGGAGTACAATCTCAAGAACAATGCATTTCCACTTTGGCATCCCTTCAAAACATGAGCTGCTCTGTCAAATTCCTTACAGTTCATATATGTCTTTGCAAGCAAAACCTTTGGCCTATCGGCTTGTTCCTGTGGCGAAATTTTTGGAGGTGATTCCACCGTCAAATCAGTATCCTGTGATTCATTGTCTTCAAGTCCATTCAAAGCTTCGGCACACCATTTTGCTGCCTGAAAAAGATGTAGCTCAGAAAGTAAACAGCTTGCACGATACAAATCATCGCGTAGCTTTGCTATTTTACTGTCACCCATTGTCGTCGTTGACTGTGTTTTGAACGGGTCTTTGCAACAAAACTAACAAACTAGGACTTAAACCACGTGACAAAAACGATTTAGGTATTGATGGACAGAAATAGGAAGTTGAGAAAGATAGAGAGTGTCCGAGACAACTATAAACATAGAGACAGAACACTTCCTATTGATAACTGTTATAGATTGCCCAAAATGTCGACTACCACGGTTGAAATCACGAATGGACTAACTTCCAAAATAAGTCATGAACTAGAAGATAAGATACGAGAGTTGGAAGCAGCAGCTCAAGAGACTCTTGCAACCGAAGTGTCAGCCTACAATTTGCTTAACTTGAACCAGAAAGTGTCTGAAGAAACATTTGACTCTGAAGAAGTTCAAAAATTGAAGAGACAATTCATATTAGACTCTTTCAAGATAGACAGATTCCAAAAGGGGTTAAGAGAATGGGAAGTTAATCAAACAGAAAGCTTTCTAAGAACAGAAATTGATTCATATAATAAGACCATAGGACAAATGTCCAGAGTAAATGATAAGGTGGAAGGGCATACAGACGAACTAGAGTCATTGAAGAGATCAGTAGAACTTCCATTTTTTCAATTTTCAAGACAAACTTTAGAGGAATATAGTGAACTATTGAATAATGTACCAAAGAACGAAGACGGGTCCTTACCGTCTGTGATAAATGCCGACCAATTGTACTCCATTGACTCGAAATCAGAATTACCATTCCCCGACTTTAAAGTTTTCAATAAATTGGTAAATATTGAATATCGATTGAGGCTCGAAAGAAGAATCAAATACGAGATCCTAGTCCTTATAAAGCATCAAATAATAGCAAACAACAATAAATGGAGTGCAAGGGACCGTGAATTGAATGATTTCGTACAGAATAAATTGATTGGTGTGATAGAAGATGTGGAAAAGATCAAAGCCAATGAGTATGAAGATCTTAATCTTGAAGAATCCGATGGAGAGATTGAGAGTTTTGAACAAGAGATCGAAGAAGATGAAGATAATGAAGAAAATGATACTCTGGAAGAAGAGGTGGATACTCTTTCTTACAATAATAATGATGAGAGACCTACGTCCAGACCCGAAAAAGAAGACCATGATTCGGATGAAGAGATGTTAATCGACAGTTAGATAGAATATATATTAACTATAGTCATAAGCATGAATAGCTAGACAATTAAGTCTAACTTAGGTGTAATCTTTTAAAGTTCACCCTTGTAAAGGATGGAAATTATCTCATTTCATAATATCTTTATGCTTCTGGAACAGGTTCCTTTCTAACAGCAGGAGTTTCGACAGCAGGGGTAGCATCGGCGGTTTGACCTCCTACAATATATTGGAAAACTTGAGCAGGGGAGTCACCAGCTTCTAATCTGTAGTTTGTAATACGTAGAATTTGGTAACCCGCAACACCACCTAAGAAGAAATTGACACTGGCCAATAACATGTTCCTTGGACGAATGACAAAACCGGCCCATCTGGTCCAGATAGTACCAGTGGCGAACAATGCAAGTTGTTGAGTACCACTGATCTTTTCGACAGGCCTTTGAATATCATTTAAACCAGCAAAAACTAAGGCCCATTTAAAAACTGGAGCCCAAAAGTGGACTGTCTTTGGACCAGTTTCGGAATTCATGAAACGGGCAAACTTTGAAGCATGTTGTGCGTTTGCAGCCATCTTTTATGTTCTAATAAGTTTGATAAGTTTGACTTTCCTTGTTGCTTACTGGCGCTTCCAATGATTTTGTTGCGGGAAATCCTACAGTTTTGTGTGCACACTACTCTAGTTTTTGGCTCAGAGTTGTGAATCAACAGATTCCCAAAAGGACTTGTAGATATTGTGGAGAGATAAAGAAAATTTTCATGAGGTAAAAACCTTTGAAGACCTTTCAAATTAGTCCAACTGATAATGGAGTCATCAGATCAATTGACTGTTTTTTTTATATTCCTAGTATTCAACAAGGAAACACCATTAGAATCTTTGTTGGGTCAGAGTACTGCAGGTTGGAACCTATCACATCACCATTCTTAAGACTCCAAATGAAACAGAAATGAAAAATTGGTAATAAATAAATTTATATGTCTCGTGACATAATTTTGCCTATTGGTTACAAAAATGTGCCAATATGGCTTTTTTGGTGCTCACTAATTTTCTTTTGGAAAATTTCCTTGAGATTAAAGTGCTTCCTTCGATGGTTCCAAGTAACCTCCTTGACTACAAAGACTGTAGAAAATACCTTCTCTATCCTTCAACAAGTTATCTGGAGAGTCGAACTCTATCAATTCTCCATGATCCAATGTGGCGATTTTGTCACTATCCATCACAGTTTCCAATCTATGAGCAATTGTAATAATCGTCTTATCTTTGAGCTCAGATCTGATGGTTTCTTGAATAATTTTATCAGTTTGCACATCCACAGCAGCAGTGGCTTCATCTAGAACCAAGATCTTAGAATTCTTCATTCTCAACAATACTCTAGCCAAGGACATTAATTGTCTTTGACCCAGTGAAAAATTAGATCCAGATTCTTTCACCAAACAGTCGAGTTTAGATGGTTCTTTACCATCTTCAGTTTTTGGGTCATCTGAGTCTAAGCTCATGATATGTTCTTTCAAGTGTGCCAATTCCAATGCTTTCCATACTTCTTCATCAGTGTAGTAATCGAAAGGATCCAAATTCTGTCTTATAGTACCTCCAATAAGCTGCGAATCTTGAGGAATAATACTTAAATTCAGTCTAAGATCACTCAATGGCATATGGCTAGTGTTGAGTCCATCAATGGTAATCTCACCTTCAGCAGCCTCAATAATTCTGAATATAGCTAATGCCAAAGAGCTCTTACCAGCACCTGTCCTTCCTACAACACCAACTTTTTCGCCAGGTTGGATACCAAAAGTAATTTTCTTCAAGATCAAGTCCAAGTTTTCTCTATATCTTGCGGAGTATTCATTGAATTTAACACCACCTTCCATAGGCCAAGTAAGTGGAGGTTTATCCATTCTGATCAATTGCTCATCTTCCTCTTCAACAGGAAGATGTGCATACTCAAGACATCTTTCAACTGCAACAATACTTGTCTCAACTTCAGCTGACAATCTAACCATGACCTTCAACGATGATGTCACTTGAAGAGCATAGGTCATGATGAAACCAGCCATGGATGAACTCAAAGGTGAAGATGTCGACAATGTGTAAATGGCTAAAGTTGAAGCAGTCCAAATACCAACAGAGCCAATGAATTGTAATCTGAGATATAACCAACGGTTGATCGATCTCAACATGTACACAGACTTAAGATTGAAGTCTGTATTTGAGCTATTGATAAAGTCAAATCGGTTAGACTGTTTAAATGCTCTGATAGTATCAAGACCATTTAAACTTTCACCTAAATGAGCATAGATAGGTGACCTTGAAACAGATACCAATCTTTTGAGTTCTCTAGAAATAGCAACATAAAATATCTCGTAATAAATGTACAAGATAGATAAAACAGTAATTATGACAATGTAAAATGGCATAGCAAGACCAATAACTATGAAGGTCATTAATGTGCTAACAGTTTGCTTCAAAAATCCCGACATAGTCAAAGGTAATGAAGAATCGATTTTCGCAATATCATTACTAAACCTGTTCATAATTCTGCCAACTGGAGTTCTTTCGAAGAAAGACATTGGAGCTCTAATTAATCTGGCAGCCATTTCATTGTGAATTTTTCTTGAAGCATTAACTGCTAATTTTAATGCTAAGACTAAACCTCTGATAATTACCATTATACTTGAACTTAAACCAAATAAACCGTAGACAACAATAAATTTCCATACTTCGTCGTTGTTACCAGTTTTAGAATTAGATTCAGTCCAATGCTTAAGCCAATAATTACCACCAACTGATAAAACTGATGAAATGACTAAAAGGACAAACCATCCAATGATGCCTGGAATAGAACATGCTCTACCATATTCTAAATACACAGACCATTTTACTTTACCTTTTTCTGATAGTTCATTTGATGGACCACTTCTCAAGTTGGGTAATAAACGTTTCAATGGTTCCCACCTAAAGGTCTCAATACTGGCTCTCCTTAAACTCTTCCGGTCTGCTTGTTCTAGTTCATTTTCCAAATCAGATACACACAACTCTTCTTCAATATCATCAGAACTTTCAGGAGTTTTTTCTCTATTTTCTTGATTTTTATCTTCATTTTCTTCTGGTGATTCAGATTCACTTCTATCAAACTCACGTAATAAACCAAAGAGATCTGGGTGAGCATCGGAACTGATCTCGTTATAAGCACTTTCTTCAACAATCCTTCCTTTAGAAACCAAACTGACTTTCGAAGAATATTTTAATACTGAAATAGAGTTGGTACAGAGAATAATGGTTTTACTAGCAAGAAGGCCCTCAGAGCTCAAGACTTGGTTTATAAGATTCTTTCCAACATGTGCATCGACAGCAGATAAAACATCATCAAGCAAATAAATATCTGATCTTGAATAAACTGCTCGCGCCAAAGCCAAACGTGCCTTTTGACCTCCTGACAACGAGACACCCTTCTCACCCACTTGAGTTTCGTCTCCATCAGGCAAAATATTGATATCTGGTATCAATTGACATGCCTTGATGGTACGGTTATAGAAATCCTCTTCATATCTATGACCGAAAAGAATGTTCTCTTTGACAGAGGCATTCATAATCCATGGTTGTTGAGAACAATAAGCTACCAGACCGTGGAGGTCAATAATAGGTTCAGTACCAAGAGCGGGGGTCGTTGATCTACTGGTACCAGAAGAAGTTCCAGCTCTGGTCGAGTCAGATTCAATATCACTTGAAAGACCATTTTTCTTCGTACCTTGAATGACCAACTGTCCTAAAATTCCATATAATAAGGCTGACTTTCCACTTCCAACTTTACCTACTATACAAGACATTTGTCCCTTTCTTGCTTCAAATTTGACATCTCTCATTGCGTACTGATTCTCGGAAGCATTTGCATCATATTTGGACCATAAAAAGTTAACATTTTGAACTTTGACAGATAAATCACCTTCTTGTTCAGCCTTTGGTAATATTCTGATAAAATCGGTATCAATTTCGTCGCTTAACAAGAAATCTCTAATTCTTGTAACTGACACTGATGCTTCAATCAAAGTATTAATAAATTGGGGTAATGCCAATAAAGGTGATGAAAGTAAATTCAATAAAGCCAAAGCAGGAAAAACAATATCAGAGGTCAAGGGAATTGGTTGAATCAAACTAAATGTAGTGAAACAGGAAAATGAAACCAAAAATGGAATCAATACCCACACAAAATTGGCAAACTGACTGACAATTCTAATCTTGACCATATTTGCTAGTTCTTTATTATTTCTTGCATCAGATAACTTCCGCAACATGGCACTCTCCCAGTTAAATAACTTGACACTTTTTATACTTATTAAGATTTCATTAACAATATTGGTTCTAGCATCTTTGAGTTTCATTTGAATCTTGTTAAGTTTTCTGACATATTTGACAAGAAAACTATTAACAGGAATTAATAAACACATAACTGCAATACCAGAAAGAGTAGATTCTCCTAACAATGGCCAAAGAGATATGATACACAATGCAATATCGAAAGGAGCCAATACCAATACCGAAAGATCTTGAATAACAGATTGAATTCTATTAACATCCACAGACATTAAATTTATAATATCACCCGAGGAAGAATTCAATCTAGCTGATGAAGACAATCTCAATGTTTTCTTGTAGATGAGAGAACTGATTGCAGAACGACTGTTCAAACCAGCCTCTAAATTCACCAAAATATATTGATTATAGAAAAAAGTTTGAATTATGGTCACCAGAAACATTGATAAAGAGATCAAAAAACCTTTAAGAATTACTGGATTCTTTTCATCGAAGTATTTAATAAAAATTCTTAATATTTGTGGTTGTACAAACATTAAACTTTTACTTCCAAGTTCGAAGACAAAAGAGTATAAAATCAAAGGACCAAAAGCTTTAATCAACAGAAGAAGAAATGATGCTTGTGAGCTCTTCTTATCTGTATTCCAATATTTTATTAATTTTGCGGCAGCAACTTCTGTACCAAGTTTTGCAGGTGAATTTGGGAGATCCACTTGTTCTATAGTTTGTGTTTCGTAACTTTTCATGATCATGCCATTCATCCAGGCGAAAGTCAACCTATCTATAATATTTGGTTTTTCTAATTCGTGTTTTTTGTGATCACTAATGTATTTAAAAGTTAATTGATAAGCTGGTCTCCAATAAGAATACTCTAGAATAAAAATAATAAGTGACAATATAATCACAGATAAT
This sequence comes from Suhomyces maxii, assembly GCA_030574995.1. NCBI lineage: Eukaryota > Fungi > Ascomycota > Pichiomycetes > Serinales > Debaryomycetaceae > Suhomyces > Suhomyces maxii. Next base: position 57,150 of record JAJMGC010000057.1, read on the forward strand.
TCACAGTAGTAAATTGCATTTGCGTGCTCTGTCAGCTTGAAAAGAATCCAACGGGTGAAATTATCTTGATAGAATAAAACCAATTCTAACATAGTGAGTAATGGCCAGAAGGAGATAAGTGTATCTGAAGGAACAGGGTTATGCGTGGTTTCAACAAAATGCAATGGTGCTACTATGAAGTACAAGGTGATGGTCAACAAGTTGAATGATATTATTTTTTGGTCAGCAAATCGTTCATGGATACTTAAGAATGAAGATAAGTATGAAAACGTAAGTGCATGAACAAGTACTAATGATATCCTCACATAATGTAATAAACCAGTACTTTTCGGTAAGTAGTTACCATGGCGCTCATTCTTGAGGGTATTATGAAGACTTATGATACCAATGAAGAAGAAAATTACCGAGACTCCGGCTACTAGTGAGGTTATAAAGCATGGATTGAATGCATTCTCTTTTGGTACTAATGGTGATATTATGCTAGTGTAGTCACATGTAATGACCGGGTACCGTGAGGACATCAGTGCTTCATATATGTTTGGGTATGAGAGGATGGTATTGCACCCCAAAGACGTTGACTAGCAAGAGTAGTGATCAATATTATTATTATTTTGTACTATGGTGTTTAGATGGTCTTATCGTTCTTGTCGCGACATATATTTGGGATAATCAGGTGCTCCAGCTTAAGCAACTTAGTGAATGGAAATATGCAAATTCTGATTTTGTTAGTCAAGATAGCAATATCACCGTAACGTAGTATTTTCATTAAAGACCAAGTTATTCCATAAACCAAAATCTTTAGCAAAAAATTGCCTTACCGTTAGCGTCTAATGTAACTTACGAACAAGAAATGCTTAAACAAGAACAAGTTTAGGAGAGTGTCTAAAATGGCAAATTGAGGGAAGTTTTCCCTTCAAAGTAAATGTTTGTCTCTATTCTAGGTATCATGTAGTAACAGAAACAGTTACTTTGAAAAAGAATTTATGAAGCGAAGCGAAGAGCAAATAAGCAACAACGGTTATGTCATAACTGTCATGTTTAAGAAGTACCTCTAATGATGCTTCCAGTACCGAATTACAATTGCAAACTTTGAATGCTATTGGTCAACGTCACAACATTCCATATTTATCATATTACCAGAAGTTTGCAGTCAAATGTAACATCAATAGTATTTTGAATTTCATCTAAAAGAATTTAATAATGTCAATGTTTCCATTCCATACTCAAACCAAGAAATTGATAAAACAACATGAAATCTCAAATATGACACATTTTCACCATAACAGCAGTAGTCAATTTAGATGTGGATGGATTATTTACCTCTTTCTAGAAGCCTGATAATTCCATAATCTATCTACCCCTGAATCATCATAACCAGTTTCGAAACTCATATAATGAAATTTATTTTTTAATACTAGAACTTTGTATTATATTAAAAACAAGAAGTACCTATACATAAGATTTAGCAAGGCTTTATAGGGCCTTCTTAAACATTAAAAATACTATACTCTCGTTATTTTTAAATATAATGCTTACTATGACATAGTCTAATCTATTAGAAAGTTGATCTCTTAATTATGAAATATTGACTCTTTGTTGATCTTCTTGATACTATTTCTTATTCTTGACGTATCCGATAGCTCACAGATAAGTTACGAATTAGTCCAGCCCAATAATGTTCTACTTGCACTTGGCACCATGGGAATAGCAATTAAAAGATTCTAATAGGTATCTTAGAACATCACTCAGATTAAGCAAAAATATCATCAAATGTTTTGGGTCAATACCATTCCAATTTTAGTTCACACTACCTACTGAGTCTACAATCAGTGGAGTAAATAAGCAAATTATTAATTAGGGTATTATAAATTAGTTAATGTTACTCATTCTATACTGAGTAAATGTCATTAGCAGGAGTATAAGCTAACTTCTACTGGTTGTCTAATGGGTTTAATTCTAGCCGAAATAGAAAGGATCAGAGTAATGATATTCAAAGTTAAGAAGCTGCTTTGCTCTCACATCCTCTAAGGTATTTACTTTAGCATTCTTTTCCTTTTCAGCATTTTCCCATTCCTTGATGAACTCTTCGTAAGTGAGTGATGATTGTAGTTGGGAACTTTTACATTCCTCAGTATAGTTTTGATTCACAGTTGATGCTAAGATTGGCTTGGTATTTGGAACTGCTCCGGAGCCAGTCCAGAATTTGGCACTTTCAAAGAATAAGGAAGAAGATTCAGATGATGACAGATAACTCATAGTTTCTCGAATAGTCTTGTCACCAAAAGCATAGC